>VDFB02284871.1:0-142985 GCA_007258455.2 Sequoia sempervirens
CTAAATATGTTGAGAAACATCTTTTCTTTTCCATAAAATAGGATATTCTAGGATATTAGGCCACTAATATATTAGGCTACTAATATCCTATGTAAAGGAGCTTCTTGACTTGAACAATACCATTGGTATTGGCTCTACAAATGCAATCATGAACCTATTTAATTATAAGGGTTTCCTCATTTGAATCTAGACATATTAACAAAGTATCATCATAACTCCTATGATAAAGGGTGCCACCAAAGATGGTAAAATGGAACACAAGTTGGATGAATGATTTCCTTTGATCAAATATAAGTTTGAGTGGAATGGTTTGATGGTTGTGGTAGGCATAAATATCATGTTACTAGGGATTATTGAGACCAACAATTTCACACTATTTCATATTATTTGATATCATATGTTGGGATAAATAATTTCTCCATC
Organism: Sequoia sempervirens; assembly: GCA_007258455.2. Taxonomy (NCBI): domain Eukaryota; kingdom Viridiplantae; phylum Streptophyta; class Pinopsida; order Cupressales; family Cupressaceae; genus Sequoia; species Sequoia sempervirens. Next base: position 424 of record VDFB02284871.1, read on the forward strand.
AAACATTGGAACTCCTATGTATCTAATGACATGTAAAGGAGAGAAATATAGTCGTAGTTCATTAGCAACCTTGTTTATTAAATCGTAGAATTTTCTTGAAGGATATATCAATGAAGTATTGTCTGAAGTTGTCCACCATACTTTTTTATGGAACAATATTTTCATCTTTAGTGTTGTATTCATCATTTATTTTCTTGATGAAAATTTAGGAGTCCCCAAACACTAATAAATGTTGGATGTTTCATTGAACTACTAGTTTGAGGCCTACAATCAATGTCTCATACTTTTTTATGGTGCATGGGTGCATCGGAAGACAATCTTGAAAGCCTTAGGGATGAGACCTCCCTATGGTGTAAGGAATAGGATTCATGCCCCTAGACCATGAGTATAAAGGACCCACAAAGTAGAGCTTCCATTCTTATGATGTTGTAAGAGTGAAGATGGACTCATAAGGAAATATAGAATGAGATGGAAACTACCTCCCAAAGGCGCCTCTTCCACTTGATTTGAAATGGCTTGTCTCTTAGTGGATTTTTAATTCACATAATCAAATATCAAATTCATTAACATAACTCATTTAGTTGTATTTCCTATAAAAGTGGTTTTGGAGAGAAGAGACATGAGTAAATCAATTTTGGCTATGAGCTTTGTCTTATGTGTGTGTATGTAGTTCCTTATTCTTTAAGATGCAAACATCATAGCTAGGCATATTTTTTCATGGATGTATAGTTACCTTCATATTTGATCAATATTCTACTTAGATAGTAGATTGTTCATTCTTGGCCTTGATCATCATGTTGTGTGAATAGGACACTAATAACATGTTGAGTAACTAATTTGTACAAAGATAGAGGTATATTTGGAATGGGTGTTAAAATAACCTATGGATTATCCAAGTATTGCTTGATTTGATCAAAGGTTTGTTGACATGACTAATCCCAATAAAAATTTGCATTACTCTTGAAGATTTGAGCATATGGCTAGCAATTATATGTGAGATGAGCAATAAATCATCATATGGATTGCAACTTCCCTTGTATAATTTGAAGTTGATTAAGATTATGATGTGGAGGAATTTATATGATGGCTTTGATCTGTGTAGGGTTATCCCAACAATGATCCCAAATACATATTTTTTGAGTTTCAACGAACCTTTTATCCTCAAAGATGTAGGATCCCTTGTAGAACTATTAGATATTTAGCTATTTTTTTCTCCTTTACTAGTATGTCACTCACATATTTTTCAACATCTTGATAAAGCATGTGTAATTCCCCAAGCCACACACCTAGGAAATTAATCAACTGAACAACTTGTTTTTGAAACCACAACACCAAGGATGAAGATGTGACAACATGTCGTACTTGCACAAAAGCATGCACACAAGTTTCTTGTAAAACACAATGACACAAGGACACCAATAATATGAATGAACTTACTATTGCTACAAGAAAGGTGGCACGAGTAGAAGACTTACCAATCATAGGACAAAGGAACAACGATGAACCTACGAGAGGGGAAAACAACAACCAAATCTAGAAGTGTCAATAACAACCACTATGATCAAATTTCAATGTCTCTTAGATTTGTTGATCCCAATCCATTCTCACTAAATAATGTGGAGGTGTTAATGACAATGGGTATTTATGAACAAACCTTCAACTATAGTTGTATGGTGGAAAAGAATAGTTTAGGGTGGTGCCAAGTAGTTAGGAATATATAAGAATTGGTGAATAGCATATAAAAATCTAGGAAACTTTTCCTTTTGGTTATGTTGGTCCTAAATGTGAATATCCCTTCTTTAATAGACTATACATTACAAACAACACTATAAACTTCTATAGAAAATATTTTCACCCCTTGTAGTATGTAGGAATGTTTTCTTTAATGAAGTCATTATTCAACCCCCAAACACCATTGATAATAAATTCTAAAATCACCAATGATGGTACCTTAACTTAGTCAAATAGATGCAAATAATGGTGACCAATAATTCACAATGTTTTCCACATGGAAATCAACCTAAGCTATCGATGGTGACCTCTCCTCCAATGTGGCACTCAAAATTTACTCATTCAAATGACAACACCTAGAAACTCTAGAAATTAATAGTAAAACCCTTCCAAATAAGAAGAATAATTTTGATTTCAAATTAAATCACCCAATCTAGAGACTTGACGTGAACTCTAAAAAATCAACTTCAATGCAACCTTGTGTGAGCATGCCCTAGAAAAAATTGAGGGTTTTAGTCCTTGGTTCTAAAATCAAAGTCCAAGATGGCTTTCATCCTCCAAGACCTCCAAATAGCCAAGGGTTTGTTGGTTACCAAAATTGCATATTGCAAACCCTAAGAGTATGCCAAGTTCTATGATCAGGTTTAGCAATGTTTTAACCAATGAACAGAATTAACCAATATGGTTAGACTTCCCTGCTCTTCAGGCTCTATTATGCCTAGGTGGGTATACCTTAATCATCAATGTCCAAGCATATTAAACCTTTTGAAGATCTTTTGTGATCAATTTTTTCAATTAAATCATCCTCAATTTCTTTAATCAGATCATCCTCATGTGATCACAACTCTTCAAGCAAATGATTTTCTTAATCTATTTCAATATGGCATGAGGGTTTTGAAATAGATTATTTAAAGGTAAAACTAACTTCTACTCCTACTCCTACTACAGAAAATTAAAGTATATAATGTAAGGTTTTATGATATTTTTGTGTTTTGAATAAGTATGCTTTTATCTATTGGGTAATGGAGTCAATATGTGAATGATATGTGTCCTCCCCTTTGGCTAAACTCGAATTTGTTTGGAACTTTTAGATGTTTATACCTCGTATAAACGTGAAAGATTTATAGTTACCAGGATCTTATCAATCCCAATTATACTCCCCAGGTTACTATGGTTCACTTAAGAGAATTTAATCATTCCTTGAAGGAACAAGTTAAATTAACCACACAAGAACAACAAATGTGCCTTGATAAATTAGATATATCCTTGATATAGTGATTTAAATAAAGAGGAATGACCAAACTGGAGACAAGAAGATAACATTTATCAATTAATCTCAACAAACAATTGAAGACCAAAGTTTCAGCCACCAAATAATAACTTCTTATCCATTAATTTTGCTTTAGATGATATTACAGTGTGTATTAGAAGTCTTCTTGTATTTCAAAAATGATATTTTATTAATTCCTTCCCTTTTATGCCCTTTTCTATCCATCTCTTCATTTTGGTCTTGGTTTCCTTCTTATACAAAATGAAGGAAGCACACAAGCTTCATACTATTACAAGGAGACACAACTGTTCGTTAATTTCAAATTACATCTTAAAACATAATTAAAAGTATAGAAAACATAACAAATTTTATGTCTTCATCTTCATAGATCCAATGAGGTTTTTTGTCCTTATGTTTCCCATTCAATGAATATGTTGACATGAGAGAGATGTTCAACATATTTTTTGTTGGTCCACGTGACGGTGATCAATTCCTTCATAGTGAACTCTAGAGAATACATCCCATCTAGTTGCAAGTGTGTGTTATCTACCACCATCAATTCATCATTCACTATGTTGAGGGTTTCAAGTAGTAACTGAACCAATTCTTCTTCCACACACTTTATTCCTTAATATCACCTTCATCATTAAAGAAGTTGGAAAAGGAATATCCAATGGTTGGTCAAATTCACTGAGTTCTTTTGTAAGCACAGCATGAAATCGACTGTGTGTATCAACCAACTTGTCCCAAACCTTAAGTGTTTGGTCATTGACACTTCCTCTAGTCATCAACTCTTCCCTTTTTTCTATCAGCCTATGTTGTAATTGACTATGTTCCTGAAGAGCAGTGTAAGATTTGGTGTATGTCACCAAAAAGTTGTCAACCTTTTCAAGCACCTTTTCAAATCTTCTTCTTCTCAGCTCTGAGATAACCTTGAACTTAACATATTTCATTTTTGCTTCCAACTTGTCACACTTCTTTTGGACTTTTTCAACTTTATGCTTCTAATATTCATTTTTAGTTACTGCCTCCAACAGCTTGACATCGTGATCTAGCTCTTGTGAGTAAGAGCTTGAGGAATATGGAAAATTGTCTTTGTATTTGGCTATTTCCTACCTCAAATTATCATTCTCAGTAACATATTTCTTGTTGTCCCTCATCAACTTCTCAATCTGAGCCTTAGTAAACTTAGCAACATTAATATTTAGATCTGCAATTTCAAGTGGATCATTATCTCCAACCCTATGCACAAGAAGATGGCCAAAGACCTTGTTTGGATCATCAATGATTGTTGGTCTCTTATTTGGTGGATATAGGGCCCAAATTTGTAGGGTTTTATTATTAGGATTGTATCCTGCCCTTTTGCATATTTTGTCCACTCCTTCAATGCTCAATTTGTAATTCTTATCTTGACTCCTTCTAAAGCTATCAAATACAATGGCAGAGCTTATGTCCCATCCTAAAAGGAGCATAACACTAACCTCTTCTAACAATTCCCTTCCTTTCTATGAGGTAATGTTTTCCATCTCCTTATCTACTTCATCCTATAACTCTCTTAAGGCTTTTGCTTCTCTCTCAGGGGTGATCTCCTTAAACTTTTCCCTTATCAATTTTCCTTTATACACAAACAAATTATTTGAATTTTGGGGACTTAACAAAATAATCATCATAAATGAATTTTTGGCTTGCAAGGTGCCTTACATCATCTAAAAGTTGCTCCAAGGATTCTATCATGACCATAATTATTTCCAGTGAAGGCTCATAATTTTCAATAACAAGTTTAACTACCTGCACACCTTCATCTTCATCTTCCACCTCTTCTTCTCCTATCACAGATGTGTCAACAAAAAAGCTAATATTTGGGGTAGGTTGTGGACAGATATGGTGTAATGGCATTTCATTTTAGCCTGCACCCACATGACATCCTCTATTGCAAGAGCATTTCTTTTTTTGTTAAACACAGAGGGTGGTACATCCCTAGTCAATTCAACTTCATGTGAAAACAATTTATCCAACCTTTCTAGAGGATCCTCAACTTTGAAAAAAGCACCTGTGTATAATGAATTATTGTACATTTTCTAGGCCTCAACTACCATCACTCTATTGTATAGATTTCTTCTTCTAGTTGCATGATGTTCATCAACATTCCTAATTAGATTATCTTCTATAAGAAGTGTGTCATGTGGATATCCTATCAACCTTTGTTTTTCCTTGACATTATTTATAATTTTTTTAGGATCAAAATCCTTCCTCTCATTTCCTTTTGGTAGATTATAATGTTCTAGCTTCTTGTCAATCAATTCATATCCCTTTTCAAAAACAACAAAAAATTCTCCAAAACAAAGTGTACCAAGCATAAGTGATTTCTCGTTATAACACTTAAGATGCATGAAATTTGAGTAGAGTAGGCCAATTGCCTAACAATTTCCAAATACATGCAATCCTATCTGGACAAGTTTTGGTAGGAGAAATGGGTCTCCCTCAAATCCAGACACTCGAATCTTTTTGCAGTTATCGTATGCATACCAGTCTCCCCGATTATGGTTGATCTTCCCTCTTTCATCCTTGTCTTTTGGTCGAAGAAATCTTTGTACTTCCGGTGACAAATTATAGTCACAAGGATGACCCAAAATTTTGTATAGTGGCTTTACAAAATACGCTTCAAAGTAATGTGACCTGACACACCTACTATCCCATATTGCAGTCCACATTTGCATAGGCCTAATGTTTTCGTTATCATCTATATCTCTTATCTTCAAATGATCACTCCATATTCCCATATTTTTCCCTTCATGCAAGATGAGATGCGTAAATAATGAGTAATGCTTGAAATGTATACCTCCATTGGTGCTCTTGATAGAGGTGAGGCCGTTGTTGAGATCATTTACTATGTATTCAGCATAGTCAAATAGCCTAGCATCCTGGTTTTGTATATCAACTGCTAAGACCATTGGGGATGTGGCCATCAATGCAAGAGCGTCCAGACCCAGTACTTGACAAGAAAATTAATAAGTGTACTGGAAATATTCTACAAACAAATTCACAAAGAACGGAGAGCGTTTTTCATCTAAAAACACTTTAAGTTGATTTCCTTCAGCATGTGGCCTATGCAATGGCAACCTCCATCTCTTGTAACTAGTATCCATGTTGTGATACTCCTCTAGAAGATCTCTAATTCTAAATTTCATGTTTGTACTGATGTCCAATTGAAATATCATGGAGATATAATTCTTCATGACAAAAATGAAGGAAGACCTGTTTGCAAATTATACCATATGTGTTTGTGGGTCATATGTTTTTGTGAGTTCCCTAACCAATTCCACATTGACAAACACATTGGGCACTACTAGTCTTCCTAGATTGAGTCTCCATGGATTGGATACTAGCTGGTACCTATACATTTTCTTGTAATGATATATGAATAAGGCATGGCCCCTCATTGCAGTCCATGTATCACCTAATTCCCTTTGTCTATCTTCTAACTTCTCAACTCTGGGGTTTAATTGTGCATTTCTTCTAGACCTTGGTCCAAAATCATAGCATTGATTCACCAAGTCTTGATTCAAGTGTTGAGTTTCTAATTTTTGCCTCTTAGTTTTAGGTTTTTCAGATGTGCTTGCCATTAATTCGCAGAATAAATCAAACCCTACTTCATACTTGCTATTTCAACTAGTCTGAAAAATTAAAAAAATCAATTTGAGTTCAGTTACTTACTTGGAGCAGAAACACCTTCTCTGATTCATTTGTCGTCAACCACTACTACATTCCCTGTCTCCCTCTTTTCTGGATGCTCAAGGATTTTCAAGATCAAATAGACAAGGATTTAATCTTTGATTCATTAGGCTCTGGCTCATAAATGTCACCTGATGTAGTGCCCCACCACGAAACCCTAGAGGACACAACACTAAACATCTAAAAACGGATAATTTTTTTTTTTAAAAGGTGCAATATTCACAAGATAGAAGATGATCAATAGTTTGTTTCCTAATCTAAGTCCTCTAAGGTTTGTGGCTACGCTACTCAATTCCCATTAACTAAACTAGCAAGAACGAAAAATCATTACATTAAACCATTTCCATCAACAATATGAAATTGCATTTAATCATCTCATTTAATTGAACAATCAATATGCAATAACCATAACATGCATTCAATAGAGATCATTTAGAATCAATCCATTAACTAACATATACAATAACATATTTTACATTGTCCACTACATAAGAGAGTTCAACAAGAGTTTACATCATTACATTGATACCTCTGAACAACAATGTCTCCTTGTATACACGTGAGGAGAGTACATCAAAAGTATGATACATGATACAATAGGTTTATGATTCAATACAAGTACATGAATAATAATCCACAAGAATTGGTATAAGTGCAGAAGTCTTCATATCTAGAAGTAGTCACCACGAACACGAATAAAGTGACGAAACCCAATGGAGTACAAGGCACATTCCACCCGACTATGTGGAACCCTAAGGTCCACCCCCCGTGTTAGGAGATAGCGAAAGGGTCCCACAACCACAATGACAACAAGACGATATCCAACTGGCACAACCAGACTATAAAGGATCCCAACATGCAAGGTACAATATAACATTACACAACGATGGCACCGCTTCCAAAAGCACATTCAAACACAAAAAGAAAAGATAAGCCAAGGAAAAGCTAAGTCGTAGCAGGGGAGAGTGTCATTGCATGGTCCTGACATGGGTTGTCCTGACAGTCTCTCACTAGACGTCGACCCCCATCTATGGTTGTCCTGACAGTCTCACGTTAGACGTTGGCCCCGTAGGGTGACACATGCGGAACCAACTTCCTTTTGTGAAGACAAGGAGGTTGGTCTTTCCAACCAGGCCTTCTCAACCCATCCTTAGCCTGAACAAGCGCTACAGGCATGGGTGAGGCATCCAGTTATCTTAATTAAAGTGAAATTCTACCCAACCCCCTAGTTTATTATTTATGTTATCATTTAGTTAAGGAACTCCCACACGGGTTGCCCTAAATGCCACTTTGTGCGTCGGCCCCCATTGAGAGCCACTCCCCCTTCTACAACTAGAAAACCCAACTAAATCAATAAGGAAAAGCCACATGCTCAATTCACAAAACCCCACACATAAAGGCGAGGCATGACCATCCCGCACACATAATCAACCATAAAAGTAAGTGAACAGTGCATGGAAAATAACCCCCTTCAATAAAACACTCCAAGTTTCACATCATCCAAGGTTATAGGGTCATCACATACACTTAGCCTACAACAAGGTTCCAAGCCTTTGGAAGGTTTCCACCATTCACTTCACACAATGACATGGATATTGAATAATAACTCACAGCCATAATTAACTAACTATACTTCATTCAATAACTTAATTCAACAACAAAATCCAAGAATGCAAGGTAGATTTAAAACACAACCATTACACTATCAAAGCATTCATCTTAAATCAAGAATAACTCATTATTCCTTATCAAATAGCCATCCATTAACACAATTACACCAACCTTCTATATTTGAATTTTGTTTCATTAAACCTTCAAACTAAATCTATTAATAGTAGGACAGCAATACTCATTTATTGCACCACTATAATTCATAACAAAATACCCATACACATATATAAATACATACATATACATAAACATATATGCATAATCATGATATATGTTTGTATATATATACATATATTTATATATGTATGTGCTATAACAAAATACTATTTTCAACTATAGTTTATACTACAACCACATTTGGTTACAAATAGTCATGCTTATATGTATATATATGTAAATTCATAAAGTTGTTAAATTGCTTCTTAGTTTACAGTTCAGAATGTGTAATCTTATGCCAATATTGAAAAACAGCAATGATTTTACAATATTGATATCAAACATTTATATCTAAACATTATATCAGTATATCATATATGTATTTACTTTTATATATATATATAGAGAGAGAGAGAGAGAGGAGAACATCAATAAAGGTTGATAGACGAACATCAAGAAAGGCTGATATACAAATCCCTTATAATGGTCGATTTTAACATGTGTTTAAGTCCAAAGAACTGAAGTATATATCATGCAGAGTATTAAGCGAATACTTTCCCAAGGCAAATATAACCAAAGAAAACTCAATGCCACAGCTAGCAGGCGGCTCACTAAGCTTGGCGCAAATAACAGCCAATTCTATGTATTTAAATACACACATATATATATATAGCGAACGTCATACAATATAACGCTTGAACATACTAAGGGTTCGACACCTTATCATTAATGTGACTTATCTTTCATTCACAGGATAATATACTATTGGTTAGATAAACTCGAATTGCATTGTTTTTATCACTCGCAGCAATTAACACAAATACTATACATGCGTGAACAGAAATAACATACAGTAGTTTAGTCAGAACTGGTATGCCATAGCTGACGCCAAGGACAAGCTTACTTCTATTAACTAACATACAACACACAGATATGGGAATACAATAAACGGTTCTCAAGCAAGTTCAAATTTGATGGTGCCATAGTACTCATGACAAAGCCGATGAGGGTAAGGTATATCGATTTGATTCGCAGTGTAAACTATAATAAGATTTGCCTCTTGATTTCAAGGTTACAAGTGCGGCGCCTAATGGGTTGCTATGCAAAGAAGAAAATAAAACTAAAGAGAATACATATTTCAATAAGGATTAAATTCGACAGTTTCCAACTTTTAGTAAGAAATTTGCTGCAACTCGATGAGCCGCGCACAATGACAGAGTCACGACATGGGCATCGACTTCCATGATTGCTCATATATACACATAAGTGTAGGAGTCCAGAGTGAGGCGCAAGAGTTGAATTTAATTTGCGTTGAAAGAATAATACCACAAGGCACGCAAAGAAAAAGGAAACGAAGAGAGGGCGACTATAGGCTGGCTCTAACACAGAAGTTGTTGACAGTGCCAAAACAACTAAAGAATTGGTTTAAGAACTCGCAGTAAACTCCAATAACAGAGAAACACGAATAACTATACAAAGAAAAATCAATAGTCTATATGCCTCATCCATGGTTATGATAAAAGAGTGAAATTTCGAAAACAATCAAGGAGTGGAAACAGAGAACTGCGCCAAAAGAGGGGAATTTACAGAGCAAAACAACTAAACCACAAGTACCCCAAATAAACTGAGTTCCAATAGTTGAAGGCAGATTACAAAGTACTTAGAAATTTTACAATTAATCAATTGCTTCAGGCAGTATAGTCTTGCAATCATCGTTTTCTGAGCAAACATTAAAACTGGGAAGGAAATATGGAACCTGGAATAACTCGAATTACTGAGCTAAAAGTTTTGTCGGGTTTGAATCTTCAGATGCAACTTCAGCTTCTCCCAAAAGCTTCAATTTTCTGCAGAACCCCAACTCTAGTAGCAAGCCTCCAAAACAGAATAAACCCAAAGCCTCCAAATCTAGAATCAAATTTTCAAAGAAAGACCCAGAGAAAAACTCCAAGAACAGGACAAATCCTTCACGACAGAGCTCCAAGATTAGTTTTCAAAAAATAACCATAAAGCCCCTCTCTTAATTATCCCTAACTAATTTATTTTCTACTCTATGTAACTGCCTGAATTTAATTATTTCATTTAATTTTATCCTACCTTCAACTGCCACAAATTTTAATTTTTATAATGCAACTATACTTTAATGCTTGCACACAATAAATTAAGCAATTAAAATATTAATTTATAATTTTAATCCTTTTCATTTTAATTTGCTTGCACAAGGCACTAATTTATATTTTTATTTAAATATCTCTTTATTAAACTATAAGTTTTAATTTATTTAAATCAAACAAAACATTAATGTGGTGAGCGAGCAACCCAGACTAGTGTGGCGGCTAGTCTTTGTGAACTCAAAGCAACCCCGGCCAAGACTACTAGCAAGCTTGCCCAAAGAAAGAAAGGCAAGGAGGAAGTGAAGGAGCCTCCGAGCAAAGGAAAAAATGTGGTGAGAAATGACTCTATGGGGGATACGGTGGTTGTGGAGACAATGGTTATTGGTTGTGATGCCATCATTCGGTGCTCTAGTAGGCTGGCCAAGAACAGGGAAAAAGTGCAGGTTAAATATTTGAACACGGAAGAGAAGCAGTCAGACAGCAAAGATAGCAAGGTTGAAGAGGAATCTAAGGGTGAGGAGGAGGAGCATGCTAGAGGTCCTTGCTCTATTCCTGACATGAGCAAAGTTCAAAAAGAGGTTTCGGCCTCTCAATCTTCGGAACCGCTGGAGGTTGAGCATACTAATATCGGAAAGGCTACGATTGGCAGGGAGGAGCTCTTTGTGCTGAGGAAAGATTGGATAAACTTGACAAAAAAAATTGTGGGTTGACCCCGCTTCATGGTTAAGCTGGTTCACTATGTCACTAGTACCCTGTCGACAGTGATGAAGGATGGGATGGACATGAAAAAGACTGAAGACCGTCAGGAGTGGGTTGGAGATGATGTTGTCAATCTCCTGTCTAAGAACTAGGAAGGGGCCAGTTAGCCTGTTGTTGGTTCGTAGTTTATCCATCTACTGTTTGTTTGTGGTTTATGTTTTTTGATTTTTTTTGGATATTGAACTCTATTGGCCCTTATGGCTCTATGTGAAGGGTATAGCACCCTGAAAATGTTGCTTACCTAATCAAAAACAAAACATTAATATTTTATTTATTAAAATTTACAAATATATTAAAACATTTATTTAAATTATCAATACCTTTTTAAAACCACAGTACTCTTTCAGTTGATATAAAATCAATCAATGTGTCAATCAAGCAAATAACAAAAATGGACTGTATACCCAATGGTACCAGACCACAAAGTGAAATGGAAGGCACAATGACAACAACGACAAACCAACTCGAACTAACTACACAATAGGGAATGACAAACGACACTCATCCCCGTCGAGGATGATGATTCAACATGGGGAACCCGATGCTATCTCCAAAACAACTATCTCCATTGGGATTAAGGCGCGCTCAAACCTAGCAATTCAAGTGGAGTCGATGCCTAGTACCTCAAACTAGAACTGGAAGGCACAACAACAACGACAAACCAACTCGAACTAACCACATAACAGGGAATGGAAAATAGTCACTCATCCTCGTCGAGGATGATGGTTCAACATGGGGAACCCAATGCTATCTCCAAAACAACTATCTCCATTGGGATTAAGGCACGCTCAAACCTAGCAATTCAGGTGGAGTCGATGTCTGGTACCTGCAGCAAACCACACAGTCAAACATGTACATAGGCAAATAGTCAAACATACCATGAAGGGAAAATCACAGCATCGTGAGGCACTCGCAAGTGAGAGATGTGACACTGTTCCCCTTCACCAAAATACATCAATGCACAATAATTAGATACCAAATCATTATAAGAGCATACATCCAACAATCACATAATAGTCATATCAATAATAACCATATAATCAATTAAAATGATCTACTAAGCATGGTATAATCATAAACATCAGATATAAAAGTGTCATCATAACTAAGCATCAAAGTATCATAATATCCAAGTACAACCAAGTCACTATCAAAAAATCAAACTGAGGGGCACTACACCTGATGGCAACTTTCATGACATCATCTAAGTTTTGAATATCAACCATTGATTTGTTTGTCATCGCCACCAATTTTCTCCTTGAAATATCGTTTTCTTGTCAATAAGGTGAGTAGGTGCTTTTGTTGTATCGAAGGGACCGATACTTTGTTCTTGTCGATATCTATCTTTCTCCCCAATAACTTCCTTAATAGTGTTATTTTCTTTGTCTTTCAGGATTTTGAAGGGACTAATTCTTTGTTCCTGTCAATATTTACTTCTCCCTCCAATAGAATTGTTATACCAATCACATGCTTATTTGTTTTTTTGGGATATCGAAGGGACTTAAAACTACTCACTCTGATATCCCAAAGTCTCTTCAAAATTTTCCTTGCAAGCTATCTCTTCGAATATTCATTGTCACTTTGATATGTTCACTGGCCCATTTATATTAAATCATATCTTTACAATTTTAGCCAATAAAATATTTTCCTTTTATATTATGAAATTCGGAGCAATAAATGTTATGTTTTCAATACAAATTGTTCCATCAAAGGGACTCAAAATTGTCTCCTCTCAATATGTCAATGTGTCTTTGATGATGTTTCATTCAGATTATCGAAGGGACGTTGAAGCAAGTCCTACCGATATGGCGTAGTCTCTTTGATATAGTTCATAATAGGATCCAGCGGTAAGTATGGACTTAAGGCGATAACTATGGGAGCACAAATGGGATATTTGCAATGGAAATTTTATGTGATACATTGAATAACAAGGTGTACAAAGGAATCATAGCAAGACACAATTTGTTTTTAGCTCGAAATTTGAGTTTTTTAAGGCTAAGTTTATGCAAATTTTGATAGTTCTAACAAGGTTTTTGTCCTTTATTATGAGTTAGAACATGAATGGTCCAAAAAGAAGAATGTCAAAGGAAATCTAAATGTAAAATGAATCCAAGCACCTCCTTTTTAAACCTTTCCAAAAGGGGCATTTGGATGAAAATTTCCCTCTAAAGTATTTTAAAATGTGTTTTAATAATTCACTTTTTGAAAAACACTTTTTTATATTTAGTATAATAATGTTATTAATTTTTCCCTTAAATATAAATTGTCAATCCCAACTTAAAATAATATTTTTTTTAGCTCTAAAAGAGGACATGACAATCTACCCTTCCCAAAATCTCTTGCCCTCAAGTAATTGAAAACCTAGAAGCTCAAGTATCACCTTGCCGATATGACGAGTTATGTTATTGTGAACATAAAGTTTGGATCTTGTGCATATCAAGTGAAACAACTTTTACCAAAAAACACTACAAGATTTACTATATCTGTCATACATAACATGGTTAAGAAATCCATCTGACTTAATCACTTCTTCAAAAAATAATTAGGCCGCTTGAGCATAAATAACAAAGGAGTGTGCAATATTCACAATATAAATGCAAATATTTGGGATACCCATGATGTGATACATGATTAAATATTCCTCCCTTTGACTTAAATTAGGCAAGGAATTCCACCAACTCAAAATGCATTCTTCTTTGGTGTGATGAAAAATAATGTCTTCTCCTCAAAGCTTGTGGATATTCAAAAACTCCCATAAGGCCAATGGCTACCCTACATGTACTAACCATTGTGTTTTTGCAACAACAATTTTCTCTTCCTATGAGATGAAGAATCTAGATCTTTTTATTTGAAATTCATAGTAATAGCTTTGAGTTCCAATGAGTCCTACAATGATGTTGCAAATCATACCTGTCAACAAATAATATGAATCAGATTGTATATAGATTAAAAAAAAAAATTAATGGTCACGAACCACCAATAATCTCCCACAAATTAGTATTATGGTGACTAAAATTATTGTCCTTGGTATCCCCAATATTCAAAACCTTCCACAAACACCAAAAAACAAGGAAACCTTTTGAAAATATGTGAACCTACGGTTATTCATGGCTAACAATAGTAGTTCAAGATCTAAAATCTGTTGGAAAATGGTCAGCGCTCCCCTCGAGATTCGCGACATGGACTCACCGCCTCCCGTGGATCCGTTAACTTTGGTAGTTGTATCGGGCATTAATAGGTCGATATTTTGGTGCAATGGCAACTATGGGCCAACAAAATCACCAAAACCAACAGAATGAAAATGGTGCAACATCTACAACACTAAAAATTCCTTGCAAAAATCATAAATACAAGAAATGTAGAGGTTGAGAACACTCATGCAAGGACTAAAAGTACTTCATTAGCAGTCATAAACTAAAAATTATTTCATCCCAATACTAAAAACACCTACAAAAACACTTGTATCAATGCAAATGAAGTAATATGGTGCCTGATAATGATGATTATAGCAACAACAAGGATATAAATTAGGTTCATAAATATCCTAGGTATGTTTCCTTTGCCACTTGATGGTAGTATAATATCACCACTTGTTTCCCTTATGTCTCATTTTGCTCAAATATCAAATTTTGAATTTACTCTATGCTTAAGTTGCACTACTATGATATTCATGTGAACTTGTCCTTGAGATCTTGTGGTGCTTGTTGGTAGAGGATAGAATAAATGTGAGGTAGCATTCAGGCTACAAAAGGAATACAGAGTACAAGGCCAATTGGGCCTAATAGGAATAGTATATTTTGTAAGGGACACATCCACAATTATATGTATATGTATAAAATACTATGATGATGTAAGGAGTAAGGAAGAGGCAAGATAAATAGATAAGGAAGAAATATATTGAGAGTAGAAGATTTTGTATTTAATCTATATGCAGTAAGAGTTATACAAGGGAAGTTGATGAGTATGATGTACATGAATGTATAATACATTCTTGACCTTTGTTAAGGTACCACACATTAGTATGTTATATCATAAACCCTTTGATCATTCTCCTATTGTATTCACCAAGGTATAACATAACACTCAAGATTCCTAGGGCTCATAACTTTGATTTGTGCTTCCACTTTTCTTGCTAACATTTGGTTTCAATGCCTAGATCCTAGTAAAGCAATAGAGAATAAATCAAAGTACTAAGTAAGAATTTTGGAGTAAAGAAATGTACTAAAAAATATACTATAAGAAAGGTAGACATTTTTTATGATCTATGATAGATTCCCTAGGCCTTAGCCTCCTAAGAGGGGGTTGAGCACATAGTGGATGGTGAATGGAAAGGAATGAATCTTTAAATAAATCCTTGAAAAGATGTGACCACTCAAAGTAGGCCTAATGTAAACACCATGAGATGCATAAAATGACTAATGAGACACCAAATCATTAAACACCCATCACCAAAAGAGATAACAAAAGATTAAGAGGGGTTAGAGAGGAAATCATGTTGATGACATAGTTGAACATGGAAGATAGGCAACAAAATATATACCCAAGAATGTCAAGAAAGATACCAAAAAGAATGGAGAAAGTGATGAAGATGGAATAAGAGTGCACCAAAAAGGGTATTGTTTAGTATGTTGAGGGTGCTACTGAAAAGAAATTAGTGTGCCAATTAGGGTACTAACAAAAAGGAGGGAAATTTTGTCATAAGGGTTGCAACTAATAACAACAAAACATAGTTATATCAAACTATGAAGCATATCAATTCATATCTTGACAAAGTGACAAAAATTATCATGGATCTAGTAGGAAGCATTGAGAAATAAGGGTTATCCAAGAAAATTTAGGAAGAAAGTTGTGGTAGCATCCAAGCTCCAACACTCAAGTGATCTTAATTCAAAAACCGCATATGGAACCAAACTTATCCAATATTCATATTATACTTGACATATTTTAAAAATTCCTAAAATCCCAAAAAAAATTACTACCTTTAATATTTGATGTAGATTGTTTAGACCAATTAATCAATAAAAGTGTAAGAAAACTAAGAAAGGAAGGGTTAACACTTTGAGGAGTTACAACCCCTGGATCAACAATCATCCAATATGCCCTATAAGTCAAGAACGATCTTATTATCAAATACAAGAGAAAATGTAAACCAAGCAATAGAACCACAATAGCAATTTGTACAAGATTCTGATACTATATTAAAAAAATAATATTCTAATAAACTATCTAGGGATAAGGGTAGAAGGAACAAATCACTGCAATACAAAAATCATAAAGATTTAAACTTTATTCACCAAACAAAAAGTACCGCAAAGAAGAGAAAAAGTATAATTCCAAAATGAACTCACTAGTTAAATTGTCAATTTTTGGAAAAGACACAATTGAAGTTGCAAAACTATTTGTTTTTTAATCCATCTAACAAATAAAAGGTACAATCAAAGATAAGGGTAAACAATTTGAATTTGTGGGGACCTTACGAAACAAATGATCTGGGGGACAATTTTTCAGTGAAAGTTGAAGTGTTCCCAATGCTCCAGATTTTAGCTCCATCAGAAAGAGAACGACGTCCTGGTTCCAACGCAACTTGAACGGGTCGAAAAGGACTCCGTTTGTGCAAGTTACGGCCAGTCAAACTTCCAGTCAAACTGGCTTTAGGGGCGTCCAGAAGGCGGAAAAAATAATCATCTCGAAAATCGACGGAATCAGCGTCATCGCGAAGAGCTCGTCGAGACGATTCCGACGGCGTTCGTTTCGTCGAAATCCGACATCATACGCTCGAGTTACAAGCAGTCAAACTTCAGTCAACTTGATGGTACTGATGACGTCAGCAGACCGTCCGTACTGTACGGATTCCACATGGCCGAATTTCAATGTAACACGTGGCATCTGAGTCATCGGTATAGAGCCAATCAGATGCTGACACGTGTCCGTCCGTACAGGTGACGTGGCTCGCCGTACTCCAGCGTGGCAGCATACGTGGCAAATCCGGGCGTAACTTAGATCACGACACGTGGATGGATGAGTCAGCATGTTCATCGAATAGTGGTTTGACACGTTGCAGTCCAGTCAGCAGTCCAATCAGTACGGGTCGTCTTCGTCAGCGCACACGTCAAAGATCTCGGCGAATAGAGTGGTGACACGTGTCTTTCCTTATCAGTGGTCTGGTTTGGTCGGTTGCAACAAAAACATGGTTTGGCTTCGAACCCGCGATCTCCGGCGAAATAACCTCGGCCTCAACCGTTGGGGTAAACAAAGCCGCCTAATATTATATGGATCGAGATTTCTTTTGTTGTGATGCGGTAAGATTTTTGTCTAAAACGAGCGGTCGGGGGTTTTGAACCCCCGACCACGCGGGGATTAAAAAGTTTAGCTACCGCTGTGCCACGCAGGAGTTCTTATGTATATGTGGACACGGTTCTTTTTCATGTTTGAAAATGTGGGAATCTGTGGTAAAGAGTGGTCGGCGGGGTTGGAACCGCCAACCACCGGACTGTCAAAATCTTTTACAACCGTTGAGCCCGCGAACAGTCTATATACATGTATAGAGCGCGGTTCCTTTTGTTGTATTATTAGTTGGTGAGCCTCTAACAAATGGATAATTAAGCCAAAACAACCAAAACTACTCCTAACCACCTGAAACAAGAAGATCATAGAAGATAAATTATTCATGATACGAGCTGTTAGGAGAAGATATGCATTTATCTTGGTGGTTAAGCCTAATTAGGCAAGTTTTTTTGTATAAAAAGAGGGGTAGAGATGGGTTTTTACCAAGTCCAGGTGGAGAACGAGAGAATGCTCGAGAGATGAATTGTATTGTTCCTGTATATCGAAGTGATGCTGTGCTTTTGATGTGCTTGAAGGGGATGATGCTGCCTCAATTGTAACTGATTTTTGGAGCTAATCGGATCGGTCCTCCATTGGAGAGGGACCCGGAGACGTAGTCCTTAGGGACGAACTCCGTTATCAACTTTGGTTTCGTCTCTCTATTCTTCTCTCTTTTCTTTCTCAGTTTTTCTTGGCATTTATTTAATTATTTTATGTTCATTATTTCATTTGAGCATTTAATTTGTAATCATTTAAATTAAATGTTGTAATAATCGATCTTTTACGTTTAAGCATTTTGTAAGCAATAAGTCCTAGATCCCTAAATAGATCAACAAAGCACTAAATTGGTATAGGAAAACATGCCCACATCATGACAAGGAATGACAGGAAATCAAAGTGGAAATTTTGTCAAATTTTGAATCCCCAAAAATCCAAACTAAAAGTATCAACAAAATGAGGGATATGGTATAGGAGGAAGGAGATTACATAAAGGATTGTGATTGGAGATTTAAAGAAGTATCCAAGAAGTTAGAGGAACCCCTAACAGGGAAGCAACGCATAGAATGGTTCATTTCAAGACTAATATCTAAAATTAGAACATCCTTAGATGGAAGGATATTTGATACATATTCAAAAGAAGTAACATTAGCCTCCAACGTAGAAGCCCAGACATGGAGGGAATAAACCAATCAAAACAAAGAAATAGAAATATTAAAGTTAGATTTGGAATAACTAAAATTTAAAGAAATACTTGTCAAGCAAGAGACTAATCAACAAAAACAAAGAACAAATATCTTGTGTACTTATTGTTCTCGAGAGGGATACATAAGAAACAAATGTTTAGCATTAAAAGGAGACAAGAGAGCTACCACACTAAAGGTGAATTTAAGAACAACTTTGAGGAAAGCAAAAACAATCTATTGTGGCATTTTCAAAGAGTGGGATGATCACAAAAGATAAGTGTCCCTCATTGCTCGTTAGACTCCAAGGAGAAGAAGAGGATCATGAGCCCTGGTGTAACCATCATCATTGTTAAAACATAATTTTATTGCAGTACCCTTTAATATTTATATAATATATTCTAATATAAGGTTATTAAACCTTATATATTGTATTCTTTATTAAGCATATCCCATTTGAAATAGTTTTTGATAAAGGTAAAAAAAGAGTTTTGAAGGGACCTGAAACCCTTTACAAAAAAGAACAAGGTTGCAGAAAAGACAGCTTGCAGCCAACCAAAAACTAGCTCCTATACAAGACCATTCAAGATTTGCATTTAAGACTATTCTTGTGGGAGCAGAGGGTCATGTCAAAAGTAGGCCTAGAGGTTTTTGCTTTCTTTCCCTTTACAGTAATCCAACCTTCTTCCACTTGCGTTGCCTTATCAAGCCAGGCCAACTCTCTATTATTCTGAAGATGAATGTCTGCCACCATAGTCTTAGAGATTTCATCATTATTCCTTTGTGCAGGCAAAGACTTATCTGAAGAGCCACCAGACATGGAAGTTGTGGCACTAACACCAGGACTGGCCACCTGAGACCTAGCCACTTGCTCAATAGGGGAAGCCATAGCATCCCCGTCATTTGGGGCATCCGAAGAGGATGTCCCGATACCCTGCGATTCAAAAGCAACCACCTCAATAAAACTCCTATGTTGATCAGATTTCTTTTGAACCGTATAATGTTGTTGTGAAGCACCATTCCACCAAGTAGCCTTCTTAGCTTTTTTCTCTAAAACACCTTCTACACTAGAAGGGGATCCCTTCATAATCCAAAGATTGGATCCAAGAACCCTTAGAAGATTTAAGTAAAACCTTAGCAGGCAACCCTTTTGAAACATCAATTTCAACTAGTATACGGGCAAAGGTGGAATGAAAAATGTTAGAATATTCTTCATCCACCAACAAAAAATCACCAAGGGCTTCACCCACATCCTCCAGAAGAGAGTCACTCCAGAGGTGGAGGGGAAGATTAGGCAACCGAACCCAAATCGAGATCTTGTTAAAAGTTTCAGAGGAAGGGTTGAAATATGAATGCCAAGGCTTAATCATCAACAAATATTTGTCCTCCCAACTAAAAAAGTTCACATAATATAAAAAACCCCTTAGCCATGGGGAAAATATGAACTTTACAAGAAATCAAAGGCTCCCATTCAGAGGTGATCCAGGAATGTAGCTGAGGGAGGCTAGGCCAAAAACCCCTAAACCGACAAGTCACCCCACAAGCGAAAAGCTCAGCAGCATTGTCGTTTATTTCTTCTTATGTCTCCTCCTTAAGCTTCACAGATATGGTGTTGGTAATTGGGATAAACCCGCCAAACAACAATCTTCCATGTCTGAAATCCGCTTTAAACCCTTTTGTCTTTGATGTGGGTCCTCTGCCCCTATTCCTCTCCTCTCCTGACTCCGTGAGGGCACCAGCACTAGCGCCAATGCTAGATCCCTTCGCTATGAACGAAGGACGACCACAGCCTTGACCTCCAACATCTACAACTCGGGCTACTAAATCCTCCGTCAAGCTTCCGTTATCGATCGTTGTGCTAGGGATTCCAGTCACTGCGAAAGAGCTTTTGTTCACTGTTTTAGGGCATCTGTTCGCCGCCATTCTTCCGTTGTATCCCATTTGAAATAGTTATAGTCTAATACTATTAGATTATTAATTATTAATGAATGGTTATTTTGAATAGGTGTGACTAATACCCCTTAAGGTATTAGGCCACCCTTTCTCCTATATTTAAGGAGGTTCCCTCTCATTTGAGAGGTGAAGAATTTGGAGATTGATAGAAAATTCTATCACTATGCACATGAGGTATTATTGGTCATGTGGAAGTATGGAGAAGTGTTCCCTAGGTTTGTCTATGTTATGATAGACCATTATTGTAAGTGTACCCGAAATGGTTTTCCCCATGTATATCTTGTGTAATGTGTAAAATCTATGCTTGTATGATTCTCATCTTATTTATTTTATATTTTTTTATAATGATTAGTATCCTAAGATTCGTTCTAACATGGTATCAGAGCCAATTAGGTTTTTCTAATCATTTTCTATATTTAAATTCAATTTATTTACTTATTTTCTTGAATTACTTGTATCATGTCATATTTGGACTAAGTTAACAATAATATTTTTTATAGATTTGTGAAAGTGTAGATTCATTTGAGAAAGATTTGAATGCATTATTCACCTTCTTAGGTAGTTATATGATATTATTTAAACACAATTCATTCCAACAAGACAAATTTTCATTCTAAAGAATTTCAAGTGCATATTCAAATTTTGGTAATCTAACTAGATTTTTTTACTCATTTTTCTAATAAACTCATGAAAATCCATCCCACAACCTCTTTCTCAAATTACTAAAATATCCTTCATTTGATTGATGTTGAGATTAAACCAAGTAAGCAAATTATCATAAAATGAGTGACACCAACCCAAGTAAAGAGTCATAAGTGGGCCATATCTATGGGTGAGAGTGGTGAGATATCTATAAGTAATAGGAGAGATTAAATAGAGATTGCCAATTATTAGTAAGGATGTTAGCTCAAGCCCCATTTTGAACTTTTTTCTCATATAACAAGTAGCAAATCTAATAGAATAATTAA
Source organism: Sequoia sempervirens (assembly GCA_007258455.2). Classification (NCBI taxonomy): domain Eukaryota; kingdom Viridiplantae; phylum Streptophyta; class Pinopsida; order Cupressales; family Cupressaceae; genus Sequoia; species Sequoia sempervirens. The sequence goes on from VDFB02284871.1 coordinate 22,280, forward strand.
TGCAACTTCAAGGATTTCAATTGCAAGCTCAAGAAAAATAATTCTTTGATCATTCTTTATAGTATTACACAAAAGCCTCATATGCCCACTATATTTGAGATTCCAAAAGAGTAGCACCATATTTTTGAACTCTAAGTAATACTTGATTTGTTCATTCCTTATTCAATCTCAATTACCTTGTGTTTAATAGAACTATATAATACTTGATTTATGTATATTAAACTATATTTAAATGCTTCATCATATTATAATAAAATATTCATCTATAAAACTCATCTTAACTCACAAAATCCTCTACTTTGATATAAAAAAAACATGGTAAATAAGATATAATTCAAATGGACCACTTTTAACTTGTGTTGAATTGCATGCACCATTTTCAAAATATAACTCATCATTAATAGACCATTTATCATCTAAACAAGTATGTATTTGCTGAAACGATACCAAGTAAAGCTTCTCTTTTGGCACACTTATAGTTTCCTGACCATTAAGTTGTAATTTTCTTTAGTAATTGAAAACAGAAAAACGCTGGTTCTGCACATTACATCATGCCATCCAGTCAGCTCATTTTCCTCAGTTCCTTTTTGTTCACCCAAAGGACTTATGATAAGCATTGGCATCCCTCTTCATGCAAGTAGCTAAAGTCACAACTCCTCTTACGTAGTTGCCTTTGGTCGTATTAGTCGTGCAATTTTCGTCTCCTTGAGGACTTCTTTAGATCACCTTTGACAATCTTGGCTTACTCCCATTGCCTTTTCCATAACACTAAAGGAAAGATCAAAATGGCTCATGACAAGCTGTGATATATTTATGCTGATGCCATATAAATAATGTGACTTTGACGAATTCATATGTTTAAATTCTTCTCAATGTCACTTCTATATGGATTTTTTTTTCCATATGGGAAATTTCATTTATCATCATATCAAAACTAAGCAGGTTAACATAATAACTTGTCACATAGTTCATATGTTGTCCACCTCCTTTAGGGGAGAGGGTCCAATAGTGGTGCGGGTATCAATAGTTGTCATAGTACATGTACATTCAAGCCTAATATTTTAAAAGTATGGAACTAGTAATTGTAAGAGAGGACCCAATAGTTAAACAAAATATGCCCATTACATTCAAAAATCAACAAATCATAGGATGCCACATTGACACACTAAAAAACATGACTTAATGCACCACTATTGGTCTAACTTTTTTGGGGGGTCTATTATGACCCCTCAACAAAAAGCATGTTGATGACACCTTTTTTCTCGGTCTATGCAAGTGAAACTAAATATTTGAATTGTCCACGTCCCTGACCACTCAGAGATATAATATTCTAATGTCAAGGTTGCATGTTAATTGCTATGTCAACCCATAAAGTTAGGGTGCACCACTATTGGGCCCTCTCTCCTAAATGATCATTATATTTTAAGGTCATAATAATAATCTTTAGGAATAGTAAGCATCGACTTTGTTGTTTTGTCTAGACATATTTTCTTAGAGCTACTTAATGAAGAAATAAATAGTCATCATCATAAATCTAATTTAGTGATTGAGAGTTCAATAATTTTTAGAGTTTAAATATTACTTATCCAAAAATGTGAACTTATATCTTAGTATAATGTCATAATCATACTTCTATATTTTTATTTTTTTAGTTTTTAATCTTTCATCAAAATATAAAAGTGAGAGACACCTTTATCAAAATGGAGTTAAATATCTCTTATAGGTGGCAATTCTCATTTTTACAATGGAAGAATTGTCATCATAAACTGTACTTATGTTTCTTGTACTCGGTTATAATGAAATTCCTTATGGCATTAAGGAGATTTTTTGAGAAACACTCTTATAATTTCTCTTCACCATTCCACAATATCCTTCACATGCTTATATAACTCAAATTTGAAATTAGATACTTTCATAACATCTCCAACTAACTCACTTTTAAAAATATTTTACTGTCGAATTATGCCATATTATAAAAAATATAAATGTAGTAGTCTCCTCTCTCAAGGAATTCCTTTTATAAATATAGATTATGATTATTGTTGTCACCAATGTAAGAATGTATTGTTCCTTGTTAAGCACATTCTTGGGAATACATGTTTGTAATATTTGAAGATATGAATAATATTCTTCAAAGGGGTTTTGTGTAGTTCATGTTTTCACAATGTTATGAGAGATGGTGTAGACTTGTAATTTGTAAGATCATCTATTGTAAGTGATCTATTCTTCAAATACTTGTTGCACATTTTTTACATTATAGTCTTCAAGATTTGTTCATATTTTAGCACTAGTCATGAATGAAAATGATGACTTACAAATATTTGTATACATTTGTCTATACTTCATAGAGTTTAAAAGTTGTTACTTGATCAAGTTAGGTCATGTTGGAATGCTAATCTCCATTTTCTCACTTATTTATTATATTGATAGAATCATGATTTCTTTGAGACTTATGAGGTTGAGATTTTGATATTCATATTTCTAGTCAAATGGTTGTTTTTATCCAAATCATTAAGTCTAATAAAAAATATTCTCTAACCACTTTGGAATTGTTCATTGTTTTTCTCATTATTCCCTCATACGTTATAAGGCATGAATTTTATTTTAATGTCTTATATGCTCACATTATCATTGTAGGGATGTTAATGTGTTTGTTATTAGATTTGGAAGGCAATGCTTGTTGGAAGTGAAATAAGAAATAAAGTGTTATTTTATTTTATTGATCACTATAATAAATATTAGAGATATCCATAGTTATGATGCCCTCTATCCTCCATTCTCATTAAGAGATCATGGATTTGGGGTTCTCAAGGAATATTTATAAATGTGTAATGCATTCTATTATTTTTCTAGATTTATGCTTATGATGAACTATCCATATTTTAGATATACAAAAATTTAGTTGGTACTTCTAAGTCTATCATCCCTTGTTTCCAGACATGAAATTATTACATAAATTCATTATTGAAGTTCACTTAATATTTATTTTAGGTTTTAATACTTATAATGTGTTTCATATGATGCAAATTCTCTTTTCATGCCTCACTAAAACATATTTATATACACTATGAAAAAGTATGACCCTAGGAGGTTATTAATTTATTTCATGAATCTCCTGATCACTTAAAAAAGATTCATTTAGTTGTAAATAGCTTTGCTTACTAATATTTGATACATTTTGTATCGGTATAAGCTTCATGTATCGCCCTAATACACTGTCCGGAGAGCGAGCTTGGAAAGAATAGCTCACCCATTACTTAAATTTTAATGGACCATTACTTTATAATTAGTAGCATGACTATTTTTTCTTGAAAGAAAAATGAAAAAATTATTCATACTTATGTTCATGAAATATCTTATGATCTCCTTCTAATGATCATTCGACTATTTTCTAGATTTATTCTTATTGGAAATTGACAAATGCATATTAAAAATATTTTTTCTACACCAAGAATCAAATTCATTTGACTATTATGTTACTAACTATGTTTGTGATTCCATTTATAGGAAATCTACCATAGATTATGTCTTCAAAATAAATGGTGTGGGCATTCTTACATGGATGGTGTAATACTTTTAAGAAAGCTATCTTCTATTTTTTTAGCCAAAACCAAAAATACAAAAGTAAATATTGAAGAATCAATGTGACCTTGAAGAATTATAGAAGATTTTTAACTATATACTTATAAAATTATCACCTAACTATATAATAACTAGATATATTTTACTCTTAGCAAAGAAATTCATTTTCAAAAAGAGAAAAGCATATTGAAGATCATGGAAACCCCACTCAAGTGAAATTATTCCATCATAAAAGTTTCACTCAAGTGAAATTATTTTGTCATAAAAGTTCTCTCTAGCTCTATTCAAGAAAAAGCATTTTCTCATAAAAATTCTCTACAGTTCTATTCAAGCAAATGTATGTTGTGAGCAAGAAGAAAAATCATGAAATCTTAGTCATCACTTATCAAAACCTTTGTGCAATGTCTGGCCTTAGGTGATGCCATTGAGGGAGAGTGTGCATAACACCTTCTCATGGAAAAGTCCTAATTGTAAGACCTAATAGACAATATAAGACCTCTAGGCATTATATTCTCCAAATTCAAATAAATGCTTGGCCTTAGGTGATTCCATTGAGAGGGAGTGTGCATGTCAATGCCACCACCTAGTGGCTAAATCCTAGATGTATGGGTAAAATCAAGAAGTTGGATCCACGAAGAGGGGAAGTTTCAGCCAAAAAAAATCTCGCAAGAAACGTGTACGCTTTATTAATAAAACATGTATGTGTTATGGTTCAGGTACTTGAGCCTAAAAAAATGTGTACGCACTAAAAAATGTGTGCACGTCATATAATGTGTACATGTTTTGTAACGCAAAACGCATACACGTTTTAAAATGTTTACGCATTTCTAAAAAGTATTTAATTTTTTAAATAATCAAGCAACTAACACATATGTGTTTTGTTTAAATAACACGTATGCATTTTGTAACACATGTGTTTTAAAAATTTTGAATCCCCAACCCACATGCAGCCTCGATTTTAAGCTTGGGAAAGGCTTGGCAACCCAAACCTTAGCCTTTGACCTACAACTAAAAAACTAAGGCAGATTCAAGAGGAATGTCCAACTTTAGCAATATGGTTGATGGACTTTTTTTCTGAATCAATCTATGAAATTAAAACCCATTAGAGAACACGATGTCTAGTTTCCAAATATATAATTTTTATTAAGATTGGATTATATTTGTTATTTTTTAATTAATTTCTAAGGAAACTAGTCCATAAACTTGAAATATTAGGGTTTTTTTGTTTTTTAATAACTTTGTTTTTGCTAAGTTTCTTGTAAAAAAAATTATATGGTATCAATCTTCAAACAATTCTCTACACAATGAAAAAAAGAGATTCAAAAAATATTTAGTTTAAATCCAATTATGTTGTTCGTACACGTTGATTTTTAAAAACAACAATTAAGGCCAATAAAAATTTGAAATAAAAAAAATATTCAAAAAAAAATTACAAAAAAAATTCTTCATCAATCTTCATGTTGTTAGCTCTCTTCCCCCCAAAAGGAATTAGCAAAATACTTTTATTTGGGTCAAAAAGTGGTGTCTGTACATGTGCATTGTATGGTAAAAATACAGGGACTTTAAAAAGTGGTTTTTATACATCCCTATCAAAATTTAATTTCTATCATCTAGGTATTTGAATAAATTACATATTTGGAAACTAGATTCAAAAATATCCCTCATTCCTTGGCTCTAAGCTAAAGGGGGGCCCCTTGGGGTATCTCCAAACAAAAAAAAATGTTAAATTTCACATTACTGACTTTTTTTAAGATTCATTGTGTAAGTGCCTCAAATTTTCAGTCCAAGTGTGACAAATTCTGAAAATAGCAAAAACACTTCCACTTTTTGAGCTTATTGTGAACCCAACTTCTTGCATCAGCCCATATAAGTCCTATGGGCATATATTAAAGTGCTTCTCTCTGTAAATCTTCCACTTATAAAAACACTACATATTAAGTCTTACGGGGCATTAGATGTAATGAACCTAGGGTGAGGTTGATTTGAGGAGATTCGAGCTCCAATAAAAATATTTATAAGACCTCATATATAGCATCATTTTTAAAACATTGTGATCATAAATTATGACAATATGACTTTCATGTAGTTAGGAATACATGACTTTCATTTTGGCATATATTTGTGTCCCTATTTATCACTGCCAAAGAAGACCCATGTTATTGGGGTACTTCATTTTTTCTTTAATAGAAATTGACATGTGATGCCCCTTATTAACATTAAGGAGGAGTGTTAGAACATAATGTCATTCGGGGTCATACCCTTATAACATTTATATAATGTTCTAATATAAAGTTATTAAATAGGTTATATCTTATATGATTTATTAAGCATATCCCATTTGAAATAGTTATAGTCTAATACTATTATATTATTAATTATTTATGAATGGTTATTTTGAATAGGTGTGACTAATAGCCCTTAAGGTGTTAGACCACCATTTCTCATATATTTAAGGAGGTTCCCTCTCATTTGAGAGGTGAAGAATTTGGAGATTAATAAAGAATTATATCACTATGCACATGAGGTATTATTGACCATGTGAAAGTATGGAGAAGTGTTCCCCAAGTTCAATCTATGTTATAATATACCATTATTGTAATTGTTTTAATAAAATGATGTTTCATGGGGTTTTTTACTCGAAAGGGTTTTCCCCATGTATATCTTGTGTAATGTGTAAAATATATGCTTGTATGATTCTCATCTTATTTATTTAATATTTTTTTATAATGATTAGTATTTTAAGATCCTAATTTCTAACAATCACACTAATAAAGGAACTACATATCAAAACATGGCTTATGTTAAGGGGCTTGCGAAAAGACCCATGTATAATCAAGACCATAGATACAAAACACCAAGCTAGAGAAACCAAAGAAACATCAATACACTCTAGAACATAGCACCACAAAATACTATATTATAGAGGTGGAAGAGGTGGAAGAGGAAGAGGTAGAAGTAAACGACAAAGAGAAGATGCCAACTATTAAAATGTGGTAAATAAGAGACTTATGCAAATAATTGTTGGTCAAACAAGAAAAAATAATGTGCATTATGTGGAAACCTTGAACGTGACTTGTTTACGTGTGAGAAAGCACAACATTACTTTAAGAATGCTCTGCCGCATTCAAAGAGTGATGAATTGTCAAGTCCTAATGCAACTAGAGGAGCCAAGATAATGCTAAAATTTCCTAAGAACTCACTGCAATGGGCATGGAAATGTAACAAAGGAGACAAAGGCAATTCTGACATCTTGGATGAAGAAGCGTTAGAAAATTAATACTAAGAACGAAAGAAGAGGCTACAATAAAAATCCCTACTAAAATACGAAGGCAAAAATAAGGATGTAGTAATCACAACAAAGGAACAAATACTACAAAGATAAGACAATATACAAATCAAATGAGGATGATAATGAGGGAGAAGAAGACTTCTTCCCAACCAAACATAAACATGGTAAAATAGTGGAAGAAACAAAGGAAACTATAAATAAGGAATAACACAAACAACAATACTAATTTAACGCCTACTTCTCAGAAAGAGAAGCTTCAACATTAAAAGAAACTAGCCTTAGTTGTGCAACAAAATAATCTTATTGAAAAACCAAAACAAATCTCTAAATATTGGAATAACAAAACAATTCCAAAGCTACAAGTCCTAAAAATAATAAAACATCTAGATCTTGAAATACCAAACCATTAATGATAGATGGACACATAAATCATAGGGATAACTAGGAAATCCTAAGTTATATGAAACCCCTTACAACATTAGCTTAGCATGTGGTTCATCAATAGGAACCATAAGGACCTAGAAATATGTATAAGTCAACATACTAGAGATAAAACAAATAGTAGGCATTGAAATCATTGAGATGAAAAAACCCTTCAATACTTTGAATGCACTCCTTGGATTACAATGATTTGTAGACTCCAACAGCATCATAGACTCAAGGAAGGAATAATTGTTTTTTGAATGATAGTAAGATAGTACACGTACCTTTAGGTATAAACATTTGTAACACATATTTACAAAGGATGTAGCACAGGAAGAAAATAATGATGATAAATCCAAAATATTGTACTCATTGGCCAAATTATCCAAACAAGAAACAATAAAAGCACCAAATTCTCAAGGGAAATAGATATTGAAAGTAGCAATAGCATTATAGACAATGAATATGTCCTAAACACATGGTTGAGAGGAACTAGAATTACAATCCATAAAAATAAGAGGCCTTAGGTGGGCACATATAACACCCAAAACCCAACCACATTTCACTACAAATGACACCAACCCACTATAAATGACATCAAACCCACTTGAACCCCATACCCCACCTTCCATCCAAAAATTATGACATTTAATCACATTTCACATGGAATTTCACATTTAGTTACCAAAGCACTCTGAGGTTGGATACCTCAATACATATTTGAAAGAAATGGAGAGAACATTTGATAGGGAAGAATTGAGATTAGATGCTTTATAGAATACATTGATCTATTTTTCCACAAGGTGGTGCAACACCCATAAGGACAACATTCCTCAATGGCATGCCCTAAAATAAATCATAATCCCTAAGTATGATGGCACAAACTCACTACAAGAACATTTAAACATTTGTATTACTACATGGCATGCCCAAAGAGAATATGATACAAGACTATACATACAAATGTTATATTGGATGCTTACATCAATAGCACAAACTTGGTATATTAACGGAAAAAAAAAAAAGGACAGAAACTAAAAATTGAGAAGAACTTCAATAGGATTTCCTAGATATATTTTCTTTTATAACCCTAATAGGGATATCCACAATGCCCTTCAAAAGATAAAATAAATTATATTCATGCCTATGGAGGACAACCCAATATATAGCAAAAAAAACACTAATACCATCAAAGATTAAAGGGATATTCAATATGGAAAAACATAGTCAATATCTTGCAAAAAGGTGCTACATTACACATCAAAATGGCAATGATGAGGAACCACAATTAGATATAGAAGTTAAATAGGGAGAAGGGGCTATAACATCACACATTGAATCTAAAGACAAGAACTACAACCAACCATTGAAAATGTGAGAAGAAAATATAGCCATTGAAGGAAACCCTAAACTAGCAAAAATAGGAGACTAATGGGAGGAAAGGGTGGTGATGCAAGTGTTAGAGATCTTATCATAATACAAAGATTTATTTCCCCGCATGTTTACACATTTAAAAGGAATTAAGTAGATGGTAGGAATAATGATGATACAACTCAAGGAAAGGGAAAAATCACAAAATAAAAGACCCTATAAACTCAACCCTAACATGAAGAAGAAAGTCAAGATAGAAATTGATAAAATGTTAGTGACAAGAATAATTAAACTAGTAGAGGATGCACAATGAATTAGCCCCAAGGTGATTGAAAACAAGAAAATTGTAAATACTAGAGTTTGTGTTGACCTTAGGGAACTAAAAAAATCCTGCATACATGATTCATTCCCTACACCATTCATAGAAGAAATCTTGTGTGTGTGTGCAACCTAAATGCACGAATTAAAATTTGAATCACATAGCATCATATAAAAAAAACCACCATAAACTTGAATATCATTTAAAACATAAATGATAAAGATTATAAAAGATTCATACTTCAAACTTCATGTTCAATATTAAAATAATAATATCAAGTTCAATAATTAGTTTTAATCATCAAATGAATTTTCTAAATCATCAAATATCATCATCATCACTAACAGTAAATGATGTAGTAAACATTAGATGAACCACAAGCAATGCAACTGCCATTGCCACTTGTACTAAAAGTGTGAAGTGAAATATAATGGGAAGTGGAAGCATTCAAGTCAGTATGATTTGGCTCTATATCCCACAACTTTGTCCCCTTCCTTGCAGTCATGCTTTTTGTGTGAAAAGAGGTCCAAATTGGAATGCACATACATTAAATTTGTTGATTTTTTTGAATGCAATCTATTGTGCTACACTAGGTGGATGAAAGAATGTATGCTACAATTGTTGGTAGTTGTCATTAATGTCAACATTGATTATTGGTTGTCATTGATGTCAACACTTGATGAATATTGTTTGGAAATGGTGGCCATTAATGTCAACACTAATTGTTTGGTGTCATTAATGTCATGAGGAAACTATTGCATATACCTAAGGAGATTGTTGTGATGTCAACACTTGGTGTTGGTGCATATGCTTCGGAGATTGTTGGCATTTGATGTCTCTAATGTCAATACTTGCTAAGATTGTTGCAGTAACTATTGTATGATGGTTTTGAAGTTCGCGGTTGGATGCCATGCCTTGTTTGATGACAATTGAAGTTGTATGAAGTATAATTGTTGTCAACTGAGTTGATTTCATGATGGCATATTAAGATGAGGATTAGAAGCATTAAGATGAGGATTAGAAGTATTGTTGGTAGTGGAGAGATGTTGTTGAAGGTCTATAGTATGTCTTTTGCTCCTTCCTATTGTTCCTGATGAAGCGATGTGTTCCTGAAAGAAAGTTTTGGCCTTCGCAAGTTGCTCGTGTTTCTAATTCAGGAAGTTACTTTGAGGACTGCTTGGGAGAATGCTCTGCATTCCTCCATTGTTGAAGATATGGTCATGTGGTTTGGGATTCAATGTTTGTGTTATGTGGATGTTCCACTCCAATATTTTCAAGTCACTTGTGTTGCAGAGGAGATTTTTGTACTTTGCAAAAGGTTGGCAATGTCGTTGATTGTCTGGATTGGTCCCCTACATTGATGTTTATGCTCCTATGGCTTGGTGAATGTGCTCTCAATGTCTATGCAGTGTCTCAGTTCCAATTTCATGTGATGAAATGGTATGCAAGTTGATATGTTAATGTTATATCTTCTAACTATGTGTTTTGTGCTTCCTAAATGAAGCATTTTTCTCCTTGGTTTGTTATGGTTGTTAGTGGCGGGATAGTATTGTTGGATGTTCATGGAACATCCTCATGTGACCAGCACATTGTTGATTGGCCTCTTTGGTGTCGCATTGTGTCTTGAGTTGGCTTTTTGGGTCATTTGTGGATATTTGGCCGACATAGCTTGTTCCTTTGCTTGTGTCATGTGCTTGGGGTCTACACCAACAATTCAAGATGTGTTATGATGGATTTGGGTCCTGATCTATCCTATTTGGGACTACATCAAGTTATTTCAATTTGAAGTATGTTTTTGGGCTGACTAGTTATGAGCTTCACGTTTCATCTACACGTTTCCTTGATATTGACTTAGGTTGATGTGTGTCAATGTGTGAATTGAGTTGGATCACATTGGAAGATGTATTAAGTTTGTTTTTGGTCCTCTCTATTTTTTGGATAGGATCACACTATGTTTTTGGTCGCCGACTTGTTGAATTCATTATTTGTATTCTTTCTTGGCCAACCTAATTGATGTTTTGAAGTCTTACAATGGATATAAATGCAAGAACATTTTGGATGCAGGAAGGCGTGAGCGGAATAATTGTACAAGTGTGCGAACAAGAAAGTATAAAAGAGTAGATTATCTTTGAAGATCTCATAGAAGAAGTGTGAAAGTGTATGAAAGATCAAGTGTGCTATAGCGCCTCGGTCAACAAAGCGTTGTGTTGACAATCTTTGTAATTTTCTCTAAATCATTTTGTATCCTACCCTGAGATAGTGAATCTCATCAGGTCCTTTTATCTTGCTCCTAAAGTTGTGTTGGCCTCGGTTTTGCAAGTCCTTTGTATCCTACTCTAAGGTAGTGTCTCTTAGTTTGCAAGTCATTTTTGACAGTGAGCCTTTATATTGTGAGTTAACTCTCACTGTAGTTTTTCTCTCATTGGGTTTTCCATGTAAATCTAGTGGCATCTTGTGGATGTCTGTCTATTGTCATATTTTCATTACTGCTAATTTGGTTAGGGATAGAATTGATTTATCATTCATTGTTGAAGGTTGTTGAATTGTTTAAAGGAATAAACTGATGTATCTTCCATTGTTACATATCTAATTAAGGGTTTGAGTTTGTGTTGAAAAGTTCAAGTTTTGGAAAGGTTTAAGTTTTTTAGTAGACTGATTCACCCCCCCCTCCAGTCTCTGAGTGTGTTCAACAATAATTCTTTTCAAATGTATATGAACTAGCAACCTATGAAAACAAAGTAGAGAGATAGAGATACATTATCAAAAAATAAAAAACTATAAATGAAAATTGAAACTTTAAAGGCTAAGACATAAAAAAAAATTATTAAACTTAATTGTGATAAAACTTTGAGTGCAAGGGGTTGTAAGTGTTGGAATTGTTGTCCATGGAAGTATTGTTGAAAATATTGTTGTCGTTGATGTCAAAGACGATCGGTGATATTAGTGGCCCCAAATAAAATGAACTTGTTATCATATTGATCATCCCCTTTGGAGTGTTGAAGATAATCAAAAATACAATTAAATGTTTAGGCCAACCCCCCTCTTGGAGTTGTCCCATGTTGGGGAAATAAAATTAAAATTAAATTATTTTTTATGGAGTTCCCAAATTGGGCAATCAATTAATTTCAAGGAATATTATTTACATGAAGAGCATAAATAAATAGTTATTTGACTAGATCTATGAGACATATGTGAGCATATTTATAGCAACAATTTTGTGACGAGGAAATAAAAATAAAGCAAGATCATGACGTCTTTATGAATAGAATTATTGAAGACTATTTTGCAAATTTGTGAGTGGATGTATGGCAAATTTGTGAGCAATTGAGAGGGCAGATCTAAGAAGTTCCAACTAAAATCATTATATTGTTCTTGTGGAGGTTGAAGACTCCTATTTGAGGAGGTCAAGAGGTTGGAGCCTCTTATTGGAAGAGATTGGTGTCTCTTACTCAGTTGGTGCTTAGTGGTGGGGATTGGAGTCTCCAATGGGTTGATGCCTACGAAATTTGTCAGAAGATTAATTGATACAAGAACATCCATGGTCAATGACAATCCTCATCAGCCAAAAAGAAAGCGTTTTAATTTCCTAAGGTTTGGTAATTTTGAAGTTGGAGAATAAATTGAAATATTATTCCTAAAATATATATAATTGGTCTTATTATGTTGCAAAATCTTGGTGTGTGATATAGTTTAGGAGGCAATAATGAATTGTGAAATCCAAAAAGGCAATCTGGGCACATGGATATTTACGGAGTTACAAGTGGAGAAAAATCATTAAAGCCCCTCAACTATAGCATGGAAGATTTGGGTGCCCATATTGTGTTGATTGTTGCTTTTTCCAAGATTGGACCTATTTGTGAGTGGGGAATCCAGATTGTCATATGATTTTTGCAATTTCTTGGGAGTGGGTTTGAAGATGCCTTTTTAGAATTTAATATATTCCTTTTAATGCATTTATGGGGATTTTTCCAAGTTAGGTGTAGCAGAGAGGAGTTACAGAAAGTGGAGGTAGTGGATGCATTGTTGGGAGTGGTTTTGACAATTGGGAGTAATCATTCTTTTCCAAAATTTGGAAGTGAAGATTCTACGTGTGGCTTTTGAGGGAGGGAGTCCAAACTCTATGATTTTGTAGGTCTGAGGACGTTCATGCAACAACAAACAGTTTGGTGAATCCATGGTTTATTGCAGCAGTGATTTTCAATTGAAGGTTGTAGGTTGTAGGAGCTAGAAGCTTGTGAAAGAAAAAAGATTGAGGGAGACCATTTTGTATTTGACTTTTGTTGTCATATTTCAGTCTCATAACAGATTTGTAATGATTTTCATCAGCCCATATGGCTACACAACAATTTAATTTCAGATATGTTTGTAATTCATGAAATTTCAAGAGATTTTGAATGAATAACAAAAGAATACTTCTTGCAAATTTTTGTGTTGTTGCAAACAATTTCTAAGTTATATGTTGTGTTGTTAGAGTTTGTGATTAAGGGCTTGGAAGTTTTTACATCATTAATAAAGCAATATTTTGTTGTGGTTTTCTCCCGTAAGGGTTTCCACGTAAAATTGTGTCTCTTATGTGTGTGCTTACTTGCTAGATCTTGCATGCATGATAATTGCTATGGATGTTTAAGATTTGAAGTAATACTATTGTGATTATTTAAGTTGTGGAAAGTAAAGTTTTAATCTATAATGATTTAGCGCCCCCCCTCTCCCTCTTAGTATGAGTGTGTGTTTCATCAAGTACCACCAACTATGAGCATCCTTAAACTTATGTAACATGTTGAGAGTACACTGAAGTAAAATTTTCGAAGTTTTACTATGCAAGTAAAAATAAACTATGTACAAGCCAGTGCAATAAAAAAATTTCCTTTCTTTATTGAAAATATATATGAACAAAGATGCTATAACAATGTACAAAAGGATTACAATTCCATTACAATACTTTACAAAGTACGTTATTCCAAGAAAGTACAAACTGCATACATAGCTCCTTCAAGCTTCATTGCATAAGATATAGATGGTCTAGGAATCTGCGTTTCAAAACCTTGGTCCTCTATCGCCTACTGAGAAGGAAAAGCACCACTCAAGGGCTTTTCCGCCAACCTCGGACTTATATGTAGTCCCCCGCACATCTATCAATGATAGATGACCCTTCCCTTCAATGAAGGTATTGGTTGGGTAACCCCGTACAACATACCAATCTGAGATTAGTGTCATGCCCTACATGACTAGGATTTATAACCTATGCTAGGTACCCTTCATGCACTTAAATAGACACAGTGAACTGACAGTGGAGTCTCGGCATTCACACTATCTATAGTGGAGTCTTCAGACATTCTCACTACTTTGGCCAAAGTGTTCTCACTTAGTATAATTGAGTGATGGTCTACCATTCACCTACACTATGGCAAGTTCGTTTTGACTTGAAGCCATTATATCTATGCCTAGGAAATCCTTCTGCACGGGCAAGCTACTCCCCAGGATAACCTACCTCATTAACACAACCTAAGGTAACACAACTCAATAAGCAAAGTACAAGTTCCCTCCCTTCATTGGACATCATTCCCAGGAGTAACCTACTAGCCATCTAGCATAACAAATTATTTAGCTATGAGTGTTCCCTAAGTTTGTATATGTTTTGATCACATTGAGTATAATAACAATACCTATGATAAACATACTCTTATACATATATCTACTCATGTCTAGTATAATAATAATACCCTTGACAAGCAGTCTCTCCTATCATGGAGTACTTACAAAAAATGTACAACAAAGTAGACAATTTCCACTTTTCTTTCAAAGCAACCTTTACTTTTCTCTACGTACAAGCATCAACAAGACTAGCTAATTCAACCAAGACATAGCTCATCCAAAAATAGAACAAACAAAAGAAGAATATACTCATGCATGTGTTAAAAATTTCCAATTCGATTTGGCTACAATCACAACACCTTATAGAACAGTAACTACTTCGATATTGACTCTTCAACAAGTCTCTCAAAAGATAATAGAACTTACTTAAAACTCAAAGCTCTCCCTCACTATTTTGATAGAATATTGCAGATAGAAAAGCTCACTTAAATGCAGAGTTTTATGCACAAGAAATAACACATAGAAGGAAAATAATGAGGCATCCCAAGCAAATGAACTATTGTTGCTATTTATACAGCAAGCAAGCAACAACACAGCCTACAGTTTAGACATAATATTGACAACAGCAAGCATGTGTAGCAACACCACTAACATAGCTCGAAAGGTGGCGAGCATGTAAGCAAAGACTCAGCTTGAATATCAATAGATCGACCCACTTATTGATAGCAATTGGAAAATAAATCAGCTCTCCATGTGATAGAATTCGACTGTCAACAAATAGCAGACTCCTATGATAAAAAGAACACAAAGGTGGGGCGATTTCATTCTCAAGAGAAATAGTCAATAGCAAAAGCATGTCACCCACAAAAGCATCAACTAAGTCTATGTTGAGTATCGACGCTCACATTAAATCGATTAGACAAAGTCATCAATTTGTTTCATATGTTAACAACTATTTGAATCGATGCAAAACATCATGGTAATTATATTGACCAAGTCCAAGGTTCATTATGGCGTCGACCTTTTCCCATTATCGACTTTAATTTTTACACAGTTTGCAGATTTAGACTCTCTTTTAGAATGACAGCAAGAGCATAGAAATGGCTTATAATCATAATCATATTTATCTCAAAGTTTGGCCATTAAGTCGTCCATGATTATTGACTTTAAAGCCAAATATATTAAACACTATAATCAACTGATAATCATTGCTTGAAATAATCGATCTCAAAGCATATGATGTTTAAATATAAATACCACGTATATATATATATATATATATATAATACTAGAAGTCAAATAAAGCATGTATATATAATCGATATATAAAAGAATACATCAACATAGCAATCTAATTGTTATATTAATATATCGGTTGTGTATATATATATGCCTCTATGTACATGTATGCGTATGTATACATGTATACATGTATCAATACATTTGTATGGGCATGTCCATTTGCTACCATACGCGTGTATGGATACACATATACATATGGATATATGTATATACATTATACACACACACATAGAGTCAATTAACACACCAAAATAATACATGATGTTGATAAGAGACTACAAGTGGTATGTCTATACATATACATATGCATGTCGTTGGTTTCATCGATACTTCCATGTGCATAAGCAACTCATGCATGAGTGTGCGTAGGTACATCTACCTATGTACCCTCATGTATGTGTTCCTTGATGTGTATAGTCTATCATCATCATACATGTGTGTACGTATACACATACCTCATATGCTCCACATATCAATACAAGCATGGTAACAAGAAGGAAATCATACGCTCATCAAATAATCATCACTTAATAATGCACTCAATAGTAAACTAGACTTTTACTAAAGCAGACATAACAACTAAGGATGACTTAACAACTTCCCGCTTGATAACTTGACTCAATTATTCTACTATGGTGTGTGTAAGCTCAATTAAGATCATAAGTCACATTACTGGTTACCTGACCAAAACCTTCTCTTGAGTGATACTTCCCCTCCGCCTGAAGGAATTGAACATGTACTTGCAAACACTAACACATGTACACGGCAGTCAATTGTTCAAAATATATGCAATATACACATTACATCTTCAAAGTTAGAATATCAAGACAATATTCATCCAATCGCATAAATGCATTCCTTCATATAACATTAAATGAGATGACATTCATTCATAAAGTTGTGATAACAAAGTGCACTACAATTTATTCATCCATTGAATTCACATTACATTTACATTTTACCCTACATAGTAATAGTAATTACACAATTGGGGTGTAACAACTTATCATGAAGAACCTCAATATTTTGACCATTTGAGTGTACAAAATAAACTCACTCATCACATCTTGCAACACAAGATTAAGAAAGAGTACGAAATATTATTTTGTATCCTTCAACAACTTCAAACTCTCTATATGGGGCAACCCTTGTTGGCACAAAAAAATCTCAACACAATACTATTTTGGACTTGATGCAAGATGTAGTGGGGTGGTCATTGTGTTCCACCTTTCTTTAATAATTATGTGCACGTGTTTGAAGATATTTTTTCAAAGTCTTGCTCTTTCACATTTATGATACTCTCTCAATCATCGTATCAATGCCATCATATATTTCCCAAGCAAGGCTTGTCAATGTCAATATAATGAATCATGTTTAAAATAGACTTGATGAAACAAAGGATATACTCCACACAATCCCACCAAAAATCATCTAGGATTGTCCGCTTAATATTTGTTGCCCTCTCAATATTGTTTTGCCTCCATATAAACCACTTTTCGCTAATCACCATGCTAGAAAGAGTCTCAAACTTTTACGAGTCTCAAGAAGATTGTGTTAAGAGTCAAAAAGGGTCACAAAAACCCATTCAAAAATAAAATATAAAATATTTGAAAACAAATTGAAAGAAAAATTAGAATACACAATCAAAATATGACTTAAATAACTATTTTTTTTTTAAATAAGTAACTAAAACATAAAATTTGATACTTCAATAAGTCCAATTTTGCAAATAATCTAAAAATTTATGGTTAGTGATGAACATTTGGATGCCCTAAACCTCTACATACAACTCTTTAATCTAATCAATTTTATTCTCAATCTTTTGCAACATAAAATTGAGAGTGGATCGCACAAGTTGTCCAAAAGATGTATAAATAGTGTTCTTGAACAAACAATTCAACATCACCACAATTCTTTGTATTATGCATTATGACTTGAAAAAAGTTATAGAGTCCCACTTCCTCAATGACTATGAAGAGAATATGAACAATAAATTGGTCATCTTCCACCTACCCCTCACCATCCATGGCTCTCAAAAACATTGCCCCTTTAAGGGACATTGTTATGGCATTGATCAAAGGTCAATTTTTAACATTTTCCTCCATTAGAAACAATGAACACCCTTGTCTTGACCCATGAATCCCTTAAGGGCTTTAATGAATCTTCTACAAGCTTGACCTTCTTTTCTGATAAGGTGCCACACACTTTCTCATAACCCGAGCCCTTATACCCTTTTTAAGCCACATTTATTTTTTCACCATTTCTTACAAATATGGTAAGTCAACAACATTGAAATCCAACCAATTTGCATAAATACATCTCACCATGTGTTGATCAAGAATGTCTCGAGTCTCATTTTAAAACATAGTTTCCCAGGATTTATTTGATCTTTTGTTTGTAGTGGGTTCTTCACTTTCAAAAGTGGCCAAAAATGAGTGGCTATTTACCACAATTGGAAATAGATGGGAGCATGGGGGTTCATTCCATTTGCAGCCTACTAATTTATCTACTTACTCTTACTCTAATATATGCTTTCATTTGCTCCAATGACATAGGTACACAATTCTTTCTAGGACAAGGTATGATGCCTTGTCCAAGTATTCCACACAAATAGGCTTTCACCCAATTATATGAACTTAAATATCTAACATCACATCCTTAGCAAATCCAAATATACTCTTCCAATTAGAATTAGTTGTCATTGTGATTTCAAATAACTCTTCCAATTAGAATTAGTTGTCATTGTGATTTCAAGGAGAACAAATTTTATAAACAAGACATTCAAAACAAATAAAATTTTTAAAACAGAAAAATAGATATATAAAACCTAGCTCTTTTGATACTTCATAAAAGAATGAAAGAAACTTAGAAAAACAAACCAAACAATTTCTTCCATATTTGTAAAACCAAATAGAGAGAAAAAATTAAAATATTATCTCTCCGCAATAAAAATGAGCTGAACTTGCTTTGGTATTTGATATGTTTTAAAAGTGACTTTTAGGGTTTCAAACCCGTTTTAGGGCACCCAGTCAAAGTCAGCAAAAAAAATATTAAAAAAACGTAGGGGGTAGACAGGTTCACCTTGGGTTAGTCCGGGTTCCCCCAATTCATCTCGAGATCGTCTGAGATGAACCCAACTTTAAAATTGTGGATCTTGTCTAAATCCGCAAGCGAACAGGACTGATCATGGATCTAGAACTTCAAACTGGACCTAGATCTGGCTGGTTTGTAGGCAGATCTAGTAACATAGCATTAAAGTAATCATCATGGATGCCAACATTATAATATGCGATGTATTATCATTTTCTATTCCGATCTTACTGTAAACTCCAAAGCTTTCCTCATACTCAAAATGGTAATTGAAAAATATTAATTCATAACTATTGCAATTAACCAAACTTTTAACCGAAGTCCTCTTATGACTTACAAAAACTTAAATAGTCATGTGCAGGCACATACATTCATACAAACGTATCCGACAAGCTTCCTATGAAATCAGGCTGATCCATACAAATTACAGGGTTTTTCTACGAGGATCTTTTGAAATAGATGGCCAGCACCTTTTGTTATTCAGGCAGAGAACAGTCATATGCAATGTGAAGTATTGTCTTAGGTTGACAAACGAATGAAGTCGACTGACTAAAAGAATCCACTGTACCAGATACAGCAACAAATAACTAATATTTTAACTGAGAGGAATGTCCGATAAGGCAAATTGATCTACAACAATCATATATCCTTTCTAAGAGGAACAGTAAACTTGACCTCCTCGGTTTGGTGGCATTATAACATCCATCAGCATGTTTAGCTCATTTTGTTTTTTAAATTATTAGGTTTTTCTTTTCACGTTCTAAATCTATTTGTGTTTAATGTTCATGTAATGGCTGGTGGATTCTGTTAAATAAGAGAAAGTATCAAATGTTGTGCGAACAGGATATTGCGCATGTTAAGGAATACGATGAAATTAAAATACAGGACATTAAAAGTATTTTTATAACAAATTACTTGTCAATGAGGCTATTCAATACATTTCATTCAAATTTGTACCCGGAATCTGTAAATTACAATCTACCGAGTATAGCATATTGACAAATTTATTAATAGATATCAACTACCTATTTTCCTAGGAACATTAGATCTAGCTTAAAACTCATCAACAGCTACTCCATCTCGAAGCACCTCGTATGCATCTCTTGGCCTTGACTTTTTCACACCTGCAGTGAAATGCACCTTATTTGATCGTGGGCTGTCTACTGAAATTGTAGTAACTTTGACCCATAAGACTACTTTAGTTTTCATTCCTTCGATTCCTGTTAGTTTTCCCCTCAGTAGAAACCCTGACACTCTTGTCGCATATCTCACAACTGAAGAATCTTTGAAGCCCACTTCACAAACGGAAGGTATATAGACAGTAAGTTTTGCCCTCACTTCATCAAAATCATAATTGGTAGCATTTTTGGGGAATAGTCCTGGGGGAAGATTATAATCCTGTAATAACTCTGACAATGGTTTTTGCGTTTTGCCTGCAAAAATATAGATTGAATTAATCCTTCAGCCCAGAGTTATAACAACATACAAATACTAAGGAACATTCCAGAATCAAAACTGCATCTTATGATATATTACTAATGATGCACTTGAAATATTTTTTAACAAAGAAAGAGAAATGTGGAAGCAAATAAGGAAAGAGTTTTGGCACTGTCGCATTGTTAAGCAATTAAGATTTATAAAGGCATCTACGAAGCTTGCTTCTATTAGCAGATTTGTCTGGGAAGATTGACGGACGTGATGGGATGCTGTATCTCTTAAGTCTGAACTTGTTGCCACAGTAGGCAAGTGGCAACCTATCTCAATGTTTGGGTTAATTAAATCACTTTCCTGGGCTTGAAGTTCTAGAAGCTGCACTGGACTGAGGATATTTAACTGAATTTAAACTCTTTGTTGTTGCCACTTGTCCGAATGAAATACATTACATATCTAGTTTTGTTCTGGTGCTTGAGATATTGCAAATCTCTACTAGTACAAACATTTGATAAACACTTATCTTCCTCATTCATATGATAATTGATTGAAGTTCTAGAAGCTGCACTGAACTGGGAAATATTTGATTGAACTAAAACTCTTTGTTGTTGTCACATGTCCTTTTAATGAAAAATATTACATATCCAGTTTTGTTCTGGTGCTTGAGATATTTCTAGTCTCTACTAGTACATACTTTTAATAAACAGTTATCTTTGTCATTCTAATGCTATTGAAATAAGAAATATCTTTCTTTTTACTGCTATTAAAACTGGAAAGCTATGATTTGATACTAGCTTCCTTTGAGCTCTTTAAAGTACATCCTCATGCTTGTGTGAGATCTAATTAAATATCCTGGATAAATAGATTGTTCTCTCTTAGCTGTCTCACCCGTTGGGTAGAAGCTCTTTGACGATCTTGATAGCTCTCGAAATTTGTTCTTGCTGCTTCTGAAGTGAAAAATCACAATCCAACCTTGTTATGGTCAATTAATTTACAGCCGAGAAACATTTTGCCATATTTCTCACTTCCTGGTCTGATAGATGCAACATTTTTATAGCTCATTTGAATCTGATCTTTTTATACATACTTCCATTAGCATAAGATATAGAGAGGTAAGGCCTTGTTCTAGAGTGACCTCTTAGTGGGATGCACTCTATAATGGGTAGAGTTATTGAAATATTAAAAAAGTATTCAAATGATCTAGCCTGTAGGAGGATCTGACTTGTGTTGGTCACACAAGTTGCTTCTCTAGCTGTGGGCAGACCCAGCATGCATTTGACAGAATCAACCACTTTAAGAATGAACTTTATGCATATTTCTACATTCAATCATGTAGAAATATGCTTTTATGACAGTTTTATGTATGATTATTTAAATTGTTTAATGAATGGTTGAGCATGTGGGAAGGCCGTAAGGGAATTAAATGGATAACTGAAACTCCAGCAAAAGGTAAGGGAGAAGTCCGTGCCTATTTTGGAAACAACTGCATTATGTCCATTATGGCATGGTTATACCTAGTTTGGCATTTATTTCTATAGAAGTGGGTCAAAATGCATCACTATGAATCACATATTCCCTCTGCCAAAGTAGGTTTCTGTTTCAGAGATTTCTTCATAGCTTGCTCTATACTCTTCTGTTGCAGCTGCTCCCCAGCAGAGTCCTACCGCACCATAGAAGATTGAGTTTTTCCTAGTCAAGGAAAAATCATTAAAGAAGACCGAGTCATGCTTTCAAGCATATTTTTATAGCCACAAAACATTGTACTGAAACAGCTTACAAGAAATCATGGCATCGAACATGTGTGTTGCCTCCTCTAGGTAGATAAATCCTAATACTGGTAAGAGATTGCACCATGCTTATCCTTGAGGTTGAGAATGAACTTCATGAGGAATCCATGCACTTACAGTTTCTCGATTAGAGCACAAACAGAGAATTAATCCAACAATCATGAGATGGAGATGGAAACTGACTAAACGTTTGCATCCTAAAATGAATTTGGTGAAACACAATGATTAGAACTCGATTACCACTTTATGATTCATACAATCCAGAATCTTCTTAAAGCTAAATTAATTAGGATACTTGTTTGAGAGTAATGTAAGATAAACCTCCTATACCATCTAGTCAACACGAGGACATCCATCATCTCGATCAAATTTACTTGGAATTGAACTTTCCCCAGATTCATAATAACTCGCATCTTATTTCCATATACAAATTCTCAAATGATCTTTTTTCTTCTCCTCTGATTTTTTGTGAAATCTAACACAACAACCATAAACTGCCCCAAAATATAGTTTAAAATTTCCAAATCCAATAAACCATTCTTGGTAGGCTGAAAACTCACTCAGGGATTCTGAAATATTTCCCTGTCTGAGAAACTTCTAGAAACTCCTAAAGAAGGACCAAAAAATTTAAATAATGCATTTGTCAGATACAGAAACATTTCTAGTTTATCCCATCCATTCTTCAAAAGTTTCGCAGAGCTTCTAGCACTAAAACTAAGCTTTCTGAAAATTTATAATCCCATTTCCAAGAGTTTCCACAAGTCTTTGATACAATCTCTAGGAGCTTCTATAAATTATTTTCCTTTTCCAATACTGATTTCAAATTTCGTTAAGTATACCACAAACCTAGCCCCACTTCCAGTAATCACATTCTAAAAGTTTCCAACTGCTTGTTTCCGATTCCTGGTGCAACATATTCAATGATGATGATGATAATAGCTTTTATCATCTGTTAAACATATATAATCCAAAAAAAAAGCAAATGACCTGTGATTTGGAGTCCAAATGAAAATGCTGTGGCCTTTATAAGGTTTCACAACTGAAAACCCATATTAACTACAATTCCCTAAAGCAGAGTCTCAAAGGAGACCCAAAATGTTGAAATCAAAAAACTTTACATGTATCCAGATATATGTTACTACTATCTCAACCTATGAAAAATTAAAATCTATCTCTCACCTAGGCAATACTCACCCAGCGTAGATTCTGGCATTGCCTTTGTATTCCTCTTGAAAAAATATATGATTTCAAACTAAATGATACTCGATTTGGAATCTGTCTGAGAAAGTTATGCTCTCTGCAATGTAATGCTGCTGTAATTCAATACTACCTGCTTCAATCAAGGAATCACCTTGGTGAACCCAATGTCAAAACTAATGGAAAATCTGGATTCCTCGTCAAAACTTATACGATTTAACACACACACACACACACACACACAATTCCAATGAGAAAGTTAAGCTCTATGCAAGGGATCATTGTTGCAATACCACACTGTCCCAAATCCAAGTCTATATGAGAAAGTTGTGCTCCCTGCAAAGTATCATTTTCACAATACCACATTGTCCTGCTTCAAACATGGTATTGCCTACGAAATGCCTCTCTCAATCTCAGATATGATAGAGAATTTGGATTCTCTGAGATGCAAAAAGATGATTTCAAAAATCAGCATTCAATTATGAGTTCATGTGAGAAAGTTATGACCTCTGCTAGTCTTGGGCCTTTGAACAAACAATTGATCTCTAATATGGTCATATCAAGATGATTTCAAACATGATCCTTCTCTCAAAACACAACAATATGGTCTTGGGAAAGATGTCACCTCCACAGGACCATGGATTGGTCTTAAACATACAAGATTATGTTATTTTCATGGTATGTACCTGTATCATCTAGGACGTTAACTAATTGCAATCCAACACAGATATAAAAGGGAAAATCTAATAAAACATGCCCAAAAATTGAAACAGAATATCTCCATACAACTGCTGCCTCTCCAAGCCAAATAAAGTGTGTAAGGGCTAAAATTATAGTGAAAATATCTCATGCAGGACTCTACAATAGATATGAACACATAGCCCTCAAACTATTGGAACTAGCATAACTACAAACCACAGCTTCAATAAGTCAAAATAATTGAATAAAAATAATTTTTTATTTGCATGAGAATAAATCCTCCCTTTGGAGTCTTGGATGCCACAATCACCCATTATTCAACGCCACTTAATAATGTTTAAATGAACGATGATACATATATGCATTTGTCTGTATCTATTTATGTCTATATATAGCATATACACATCCATATGCAGCCATGCTCTCAGACACAGACATAAATATGTACAAATATATTAAAAGTTTTAGGTTTAAAATGATGTTTTCACTTGCTTGAATCACATCTATATATGGCCTGAATCTAGAGCTTTTATACTAGGAAATATCAAATCTTCTGCATTGATAATAATCATAATTGTTTGTACAGCAGCAGCACTTACAGCAAAATGAAGGGTCACGTTTGAATATATTAAGCAGTAGCTCTTACTAGACCAAACTATCCTTTAACTACTTATAGCATGCACAAAATATTGATAATTTGAGCAGGAATAGAAGCCTTTAGAATTTAATATAAAGCATGACCCAATGCATTTGCACTTACTAACAGAATTGCATCACAATTGAAGAACAAGAAAAGGTACCTTTCAGTTTATTGAATATCCATTTTGCTCCTCCTTCAACCGTATTTGTAAAAGACTAGAAGAACAATACAAAATCAATCCATTAGCCATGAAAGCTTGAACAGAAAAGTAAGTCAAACATATGAAAAGATAAACTTACTCCATTGTAAAACCATAAAAAATATTAAATCCTTGGTCAGAGAAATTGAAAATTTGCCCTGGAAAGAAATAAAAGACTCGTTAAACATTGTACAGAGAATGTAAGTGTGTTATATTACCAATTGTCCAATTTAGTTGAGGACCTTTACTCCATATATGCTCCTTATGTCTATCAAGAAATGTCCTAAGTAATAGTATTAATAGAAGTATAATTGTTATATACATTCATAGTGCTCTTAAACTTCAAACTATCACCCGAACACCACCTACTGCTATTAGAGGAAGATTTGCAGGCAGACATCACTCATGACTATCTTTCTCCCATCTGCATAATAGGTCTTTTGTTCAGAGTCTTGCTATCAACGAGAACTTTTCCAAAGCCATGATCATTGAGGGTGGACTCTAGCAGGTTATCTCCTGTCAAAAAGCTACCTTCTCATCTACAGGGAAGGTTAAGGGCTTTTCATTTTTTTAGGATGAGAAAATTGTGAAATTCTTGACATGATCTGTGAATTTTGGCAGAGGTTTTTTCAGCAATGCAAGGCCCTCCAATCATCTCTATTGATCAGCGACTAGGGCAAACAGTATTCTCCTTGGGCATAGAGGGGTCTAGAATCATGGTTCAAACTTCAAAATCAGGCGAGTACTATGCAACCTTCGTTCTTTTAATGTTTCCAGTGACTTTCCTGTGGTTTGTTTATCAGATTCCTAGCTTGAGAAAGAGCAAGTATCTCTCTTCTTGTTAGCAGTTGTTAGACCCTACCAGTCACAGAGAGTAACAGAAGGAGAGATTATGTCCTGGGCTACAGATGTTCGCCAGGAGAAATTTAAGATCACTCATCTCCCCAAAGGGTTTTCTGTGGTAAAATTATATTCTCCCTTAGTTAGGGATAAGGCCTTGGAATCATCTCTTTATGATCAGAATGGCTTATTAATCAATTTGAAATGCTGGGAACCGAAACTTGTATTTGGGCCTTCTCTAACCTGTCTCTCTGAAATTTTGGTTCAACCATATGGACTTCCCTTCAGTGTACCCCAGGGATGCATCCCCCCCTAAATCCCGAGCATTCCCGGAACGGGGACGTCCCCGAGATGTGGGGACGGCGTTCCCAAGTCCCTAGCAGCACCACCAATTTTGCCACTCGCCACCGGGGACATGGGGACGTCCCGGTGTTTCCGGGACGCAGAGGGGGACGCCTGTGCATCCCTCAAGCGTCCCGGAGACACCCAAACATCCCCCGCAGCGGCAACTTCAAGCACATGTTTTAAAAAAAAAAAAGACATTTTGACATTTTGATTTTGTACTTGTTTTGATATCATGCTACTCATTGTAATCATCTTTATGATCAGATATTTTTGATATCATATAATAGATATCTTCCATTTGCCGATTCAACAATTTAAAATTTTATGTAGTATTGAGTATTCTAATTTCTAATTAGTAATTCGATATTGAAAACTTCAATGTTCAATGTTTAAGTATTTACTATTTAGTATTTCAATTTGGCATTTGCAATTTTGCTATTTTACTTCTTAATAGTCATATACATCTTTTCATAACTAGCATTTTAAGTACCATATGTATAGTATATAGTATACACCTCCCCCCCCCACAACCGCAGTCCCCAAATTGAGGCCCCTTTGTCCCCCCGTCCCATCCCCCCATCCCCGACGGTGGTGTAACTATGCTTCCTTTAGAGTGTCGGTATACAGACCATCCTGGAATATTAGCAGAAGCTTGAGGCAGTTGGTTAGTTGATCCTTTGTCTCTGCATGCAGATCACATTGTCTTTCCTAGAATTGAGTTAGAGATAGATCTGGATTTACAGTTTCCCAAAAAATCTGTTTGTCCTCTTCATTTGGTTCCTTTTATCAAGAACTAGATTACAAAGGTATTCCCTTCTGCTGCCATTCTTGTCATAACATAGAAACCTTGCTCAGTTCAGCTCCAAAGTCATGACTCAGTTTATCAAACCGCTGCCAGTTCCTTGACCAGGTTTTGTGTTGAAGGAGAAGTTGATCTCAAAAATAAGAACGGATTTCATTTTCCTGCATCATCACTAATGGTTCTCTTTGGAGGATGTTTGTCCCCCAACTGGAAAGCTTTTAAGGATGCTCCTTTTGTGAAGGGTAAGTCTGAATTCTCTTCTCTCCCAATAACTAGAGCTGGGCCAAGTGCATTGTCGTTCCCAGATCCAGTCTCTCCTTTAGCTCAGGGGAGGAAAGTTTTTGTGAATGGAAAGGTTCAGACTCCTGGAGAGGTAGCTAGTAAGGACTTAGTTCCTGCTGAATGTGCAATCTCCCACAGATCATGGGCAAGGAACTAGAAGATTTTGATGATGAGGGAAATCTCTTTAAAGGCTTGTGAGTAGATTTGTTTGAGCAAGATGACGGATGAAGCTGGGCTCAGATGACATTGAGGAGATCTGGGAAAGTTTGGGAGGTTTGCAACAAATTAACCTTCTGGAGCAAGACTGTCAAACAGTTAAAAAAAAAAGAGATGAAGAAAGACTGCACAGCAAAGGTTGCAGGAGTCTTTCAAAGCAGAGATTGATGCAGGTTCTCAGCAAACTATAGATGGCTCTGTGACACAGTGAAGGGGGAAGTCCTCTTCACAGGCTAAATGAAGATTTTTCCATGGAATTTTAGGGATTTTTGTGCCCCTAATACAAGGCAAAAATTAAAATGCCAACTGCTGTTATTCAAACCAGAATTGATATTTGTTCAGGAGACCAAACTTGCTTCCAATGAACTTTTATATATAACCACTTACTGCTGCAATGCCCCTTCCATCAGAAGATTTGGTACTTGGTGTTGGAGAATCTTAACATGGTTTGGGTGATTTCAGCTAGCTTGTATAAGCATCTCTGCAACTGACCCAAAGGTACACCAAACTTATTATTTTTGTGGAAGGTTGCCCTTTGCTGCACATTGTAGAGAATTTGACTGGAACAAACCCAACGGATTTTCAGAGATAAAAATGTTTCATGGGAAAGATGCCACAACAATATCTTTGCAGGCACATCTTCTTATGCAAATCAGTTTTGGCAATAGCAGGGGCTAAGCTTTCTCAGTAAGAGATTAAGATTTTGCTGTCTTGGGGCTAAGCTAAGGTTGAAGTGGATCAGTTCCTGTTTTCTGCTAAGTTCAGCAATGACACAGGTAAAATGAATTTGTTACATCTCTTAGAAAGAGATGCCCTTGCATCATCAATGATGAGGCTTAAGCTATTGCTGGGTGATTGTCATTGGACGTATGGACTTATCACTTTATGAAAGTTGGTATGTTGTTTTAGTTGTTCTGTTGGATGATCAATTGGTTTGTTATAATCACCATTGTGGGGGATTTTGGGTGGATTTCAAAACTCCTGGGCAAGTGAAGGTCGGTTACTATCAAGCAATGATGTTTCGGGTGATCAGGGACAAACTGCTTGGTTAACATCCTCTTTAACACATTTTCAAATGATTGACTATGATTATTCCCTCTTTTCCATAAGACCTTTCTTATCCTGTTTCAACCCAGCCTGTGTGGGATTCATCCCACAAGTTGGTAGAGCTTCTAGCAAGTAGGATGCTGTGGATGGTTTGGTAGGAAATTATACATTCCAGAATTTAAAATAAAATAATAAATGCTTTCAAAGCATTCAGTGCCAGATGGAGAAGGCCGTGTGTACAATGCAGCTCCTGTTTGGATCTGTTCTACTCATTTGAAGCTGCACATGCAATAGGAGTTCATGTGTTATTGTTGTGTCTGTATGTTGCCTTTGGGCCTGGCTCAGATCATTTCAAATGGCTGTAGACAGTCCTTGGAAGGGCAGATTGAGAAAGTTCACCATGGCTTTTACAACAGCTGCAAAGTTGTATTTAGCCGAGTGACATAATCAGGTTTCTCTTGTTCTGTTTTGATATTTACCAGCTTTCTGGTTTTATGTATGCTGTTACAACTTATTCTTATTTGGGAGAGGCCCCTTTAGAACACTCATTTAGTCTATCAAAAAAACCTAACTACTATATAATTTGCTCACTTCTCATTGAATGATTTTAAACAATCATCAATTTCTCTTCTAGAAATACAAATCCATGTCTTCTTCAGCTTAAGGAGACTGAGTCCCCAGAGATCCCCAGTGCGCAGCATGGGTGCATGTAACTATTAACTAGTTCTAGTGGCATGCTTCTAGACCAGGTAACAGCTGTGAAACCTGTTATTGTTTAAATTGCGCTAATTATTAAATTAGTAACATGGATGGCATTGCAAACCACTATTTTTTACTGGTAACACCAATGTGATAGTATATGCTTGTCTTAATTGCATTATCTAGCACAAAGAAGAAACACACAAAGCCTCGAAAACCACAGCAGATGAAGAATGTAAAGCAAGCATATATATCTTGTTGTGGAGCCATAAGCTCCAAACAAATTGCGATGGAAGTTTCATCTTTTAACTCATGTCTATTAATACTTCTGCTGAAACGCCCTGGTTTCTTTCCTAATTAATGAGGGGGTCAAAATTTATGGTTAGATTTACAAATATTGAAAGCTCTTCCTCTGCCAATTTGGTAAGCATGGCATTTTTGTTTATGATTGATCCATTGAACTGGGAATGTGGAAGCCCACATGACACTCAGAAATCTACACTGCAAGTATGATATAGACACTTACCTCACCTGTAGGAAATGTGGGAATTCACATATTTGGCACAAAACTAGTTTTCAAGAAAAGGATTTTTTCAATAGAAGGGCTTAACGGACAAAGAAAGGAAAACTACAAAATACTTACCTTTTAACTGCAATGAAAGATTTGATAGAGAGAATGAACCCATCTACTTTGAGCTCTGTAAGGCTAACCCTCAAGAGTGACGTTTTGAAATGCACATAGAAGTATTGTGGCCTCTTTGAAGAGACAAAAGATGGAGAAATGCACAATTCAGATGAAAATATTAGATTAGTTATACACCTTTTTGTTGTAATGACTAATACCTCTACTACAAGGTAAATATCTCTATTACAAAGTTGGGCATAGATTCCATCGTTCCTCTCAACTAGAAAAAAGATGGTGAATAAAAGATTACAAGGGGTAAAAATCCAAAGAGTGGCAGCTCAATGATTCCAAGTGCAACACATCCAAACAGATAGGTTTGGGTTGTTTACTTCTTCCCCAAGGCCAACCAGGCAAGGCCAGATTGAAGAATTCACTGACAATGCTTGTTTTACATGTCACAAGGTCAAACGGTGCTCCATACCTTGTGCAAAAGAGCTAGAGCCATTAGTTATAGTTTAAAACTTAAAAGAAAAAAATGGCAGTCTCTTTTATAGGTCCTTTGCATTCTAACAAAACTCCTGTGTGATACGGGGATTATTGGGGAACATGCAGAAAAAATATACAACTTGTTGAAATTTCTTTTCTTGTTGAGAACTCTTCTGTGCAATCTCTACTATTCTAGGAAATCAATCTCTTTTATAGTTACAAAAGCTTTACTCTTTTAATGTGGACCGGGCTGGACTTATAATGTCTAGACTTTGAGGCTTTTAAGTTTCAAAAAGGATCTTGATACTTTGCAAGTTGGTCCCAAAGTAGAGATGCTAGCTCCTTACCTTTCTAGCAGGGGAAACTCTCAATGTGACAAGCATTTGCAGCCCTTATTTCAGAAAAACGACCAGCTTCACCAATTAACAGCCCTTTCAAATTGTCCCATATAAAGATTATTAAATAACTTCATCTAAGTTAAACCAAGCGTGAGTGTAGGAGTGGTTATGGATGTGAATTGCTTCGGGAGCAGGGTGCAACAAGGATCCAAATTTCAGGATTTAGGGAATTGAAGTAGACATAGTTTCTTATATATGTTTCTATGATACCAGTCTGCAGGTACCTAGGCCTGTGTCTTGGTCTGGTCTGACCCAGGTCCGGGGTCCAGGTCTGGTTCCCTGTGGGTCCGGATACGGTTCAGCCCTGCCGAACTCAGGCAGACCCAGGGCGTATTTCAAAAAAATTCAGACTTTTCAAAAAAAAAATTACTTTGTTTTGACATAAAAATATTAGATGAAGCCCCCCAAACCTAAAATTATGTCCACTATGAAGGTCTGTGTGGATTTGAAGGTCTTAATTTGGGTCTTATTGTGAATGCAAAATGATGTATGCCATGAAGGTTTGTGCAGTTTTAAAGGTCTTAATTTGTGCTTGGTGGCAAGGAGCATCCCTCAACCCCACCCTATATCATGATAGGGAGCGTGCTGGGGTTACTACCCCTGGACCTCGCGAGGGGCACTACCTCTCGACCCCGCTGGGGGCGTTGCCTCCAAACCCCCATGAGGGGCGTTGCCCCTCAACCCCGTTGGGGCCTCCCATTGAATTCATTTGATTTGCCATGTACTCTCCAAGTCCAAGTTTCCAAGTTTGCATACAAGTCTTCATCTATAATGTCGTCATCCAATTGGACAATCTTCCTTAATGCTTACCTGCAAGGATAAATGCAGCAATGTAGCTAATTTTAATATATAATTGACATTCTAATGTTTTTTTATTTTTATGATGGTTTTGTTTATTATACAATATATGATACTATGTGGTATTTTGAACTTAATTACTATTGTAAATATGTATATATTTTTTATTTTTATATGTTTTTGTATGGACAAACCCAACCCCAAAAATTTTTTTGATTGAATCTGCCAACCGAACCCTTGAACCTGAAACGGTAACTTAGATATGTTTGTGTTGAAAATTTAAATGAAGATAATTAGAATTTAGATGCAAAGGTGTAAACCACATTTGAGAATTGGAAGCATTTGCATACCAAGAGGATCTAGTAATGTAAAATACTATCAATAGTCCAAACCATCCACAACAAGTTCCAGATAAAGGTTGACAATTTGACAGAATAAACACCAGAAGTGTAAACCAGAAAAAGGAAAACGTACAATTCACCTACTTTTCCATTTATTTTTTGGCAACCTGAGCCATTACCCTCCAACAAGTTTCTTCTCCTCTTCCAAAATGGAGTTGCTTGTTACTTGGCTGCCCTTATCTTCCATGATTTCATAGTGCCTTCCATCCTCTCCAGTATAAACATTTCACTGATTTCAATCTCAAGCCTCATGATTTGGGTTATCTCCATTGTCCAACATCACAATTTATCATGCCTCTAGAGTCTACACTATTCCAAATTTTCCCAATTACTTGCCAAAAACATAAGCAATTTATTTGATATTCTTTTCCCATTGCCATTCCTTTATTCTTTCTCTATGATGCCTCAGGGAGCCGTGTGCTTTCTCTACCTCCATTCATGAGCCACATGCTATCTCTATCTCCATTGGTTATGCTTTATTCTATTACAGTTGGCAGGGCTTGTACAAGCAATCAAATCAATTGTGCCCTGTAATAGCTCGATTGCTATTGTCATTTAGAACTTTGGAGATACGAGTGTGGAATGTCCCTCCCTGACCCAGTTCAAGTCAGTTCAAGTGATGGGGTGTGGATTCAACGTAGTTAGCAACTGAAGATTGTTGACCAAATTTGATAATATCAGGTTCTTTTGGCTACCACCAATCTGTCATAGAAATGGTAGTTATGAGCTATATCCCAAGGTTTGCGTTTGTGTTCAAATCCGCACAGAAAAAACTGTTAGTAAGTTAATGAATCTGAAATAATCAGAAAAAATTCACGATTAAATTTGAATAATATAAATCTGCAATTTTTGTTTTCTTTAAAAATATTATATTAAATTGAAAATAAAGAATACTAAATTTAAATAAATTTTAAAATAGTAATAGTTAAATAAATCTAAAAATATTAAAAGTTAAAGAAATTTTGAATTTTAAATCTAGGCTACAAAGTAAATATATTAAATCTTAATCAGAATTATAAATTAAAATATTAATAATAGTTTAAAACTAATCCATAAATATTAAATATAAAAAACAAACGAAATTTTTTTTCAAAAACGAGCTGTGAGCGTACAGAACCGAAATCGACCCTGCAGTGTAGCGTTCATGGTTTTTCCTCTTTGTTTTATATAATTTTTCTAGAAAAAACCATCGAAAACGCTTAGTGTAACACTAGTATTTTCCACTGGCAAACTGTACGATCGTGCATGGACGGATAAATGGCGATATTAAACAAATTTTAGAAGATTTTTTAAATGTTGGCTGGCTTTCAAATTTCTATGATAAAATCCAGTGAACTCTATGACAGAGTTTAAGACTGAACAAAATTTCTCCGCTGTTGGAAAACTGTTTATTGACCATGATAATAAGCTGCAGAGTAAAAGTATTGGAAGTGGATACCTGAATCTTTTCATCTTCAAGTTGCGACTTCTGTCGCCTAGAAGGGCATTTGCCTTGTCTAATTGAAGGACACAACATTCTTTAATTGAGTGTCTAGAGTGCTTGTATTGGGAAAAAAACTTCATTTTCTTCCAGATGGATGAGCTAAACCCTAAATCAAAATGAAGCCACTCTGAAAAGAATTCTCAGACTATGGTGATCAGTTAGCAGAGTTGGAGGAGTTAGTAGTAGAAGTTCTCTTCTTCTAAAACAAAAACAACTGGCTAGGCTTCAGAGGTCCCTCCACCTTCAAAGCAAGGTGGAAAGCATGCAAGTTATTAATGGTGATCAGATATAACTCTTTTCTGAAGATGAGAAAACAACACAGACACCAACTTGATGCAATGGACTTCGTGAGCTTATTGCACCTACAACTTCATATTTGGATGATCGAATTAATAAATTACTGCCAGACCCAGTGTCAAGATGCCTGGCGAAAATGGAGTCAATATAGCAGCTCCTCTCTTTAGCCGAGGAATAAAAACAATTCCTAATAGTTTTGTGATGACTTTCCAACTGTTAATGGTGGATTGCTTTGTTGAAACCAGGGGCCTGCAAGCAAGGAGAAGAAAATCTACAGAAATAGAAACCTGCAGTGCAGGATACGAACTTATCTCAAGCAATCTCTACAAATGGGCAAAATAAAATGAATAGGAGTGGTGGAGTGTAACCCATACTGGAGAATGGTCGTCTTAAAAGAAAAGCAGAGAAAGGATGGAAGTCAAAACACAGTTAAGATCAGGGCCAAACACAATTGCTTGATTGATCATTTTTGAGCAAAAAAAGAACCAAAATTCCAAAGTGCAGAAGAGGCTTGATTGCCAGCCTTTGACACCAACTGATTTGGCCTCTCAGCTCTCACTTACAAGAGCTAAGAAACACACACACAAACAACAGCGAAAGT
Organism: Sequoia sempervirens; assembly: GCA_007258455.2. Taxonomy (NCBI): domain Eukaryota; kingdom Viridiplantae; phylum Streptophyta; class Pinopsida; order Cupressales; family Cupressaceae; genus Sequoia; species Sequoia sempervirens. The sequence goes on from VDFB02284871.1 coordinate 56,521, forward strand.
AAAGAGGCAACATGTCAAAACTGAAGGGTTTATATTATTATATACTGTTCATCAGACAATTGAGAACCAGATAAAAAAATAAGGAGCATTTTTAAATCATACCTCTGTCGTGCACTCAGGCAATTTCGAAGCATACCATCATCAAGCACTAATGCATTTTGTTTCAAGTTACCCTTACCCAAAGCTAAATCAAAAAATCAGATCCATGTACATAATTGTGTTGCAAGTTGTGAAAAGTAAACTTGCATGGCTAACAAGCATTTGAACCTTACATTGCCTGGTTTGCTTTTTAAACAGGGAATGATGAGTCCAGAAAATGCAATTTTGGAGATGAGGACTGTATTAACAAATCTAAGGTCCGCTAGACTTTAGTATTGACCCCCAAAAAGTCAGATCTATGCAGCATCTATATAGGATGTTGACAGCTATAACATTTTTGCGGAAATCAAGACATAAGAAAATGTCTCAAAAAGACCCATCGACATTCAGCCTAGGGGGGTTCATTATGCTCAAGCAAGAATTGGCATTGTTTAGTGAAGGCAAATCAAGAGTATGAACAAAGATTTTTGAGGCAACGCCTCTAAAGGCAAAGAGTAATATGCTAACTGTGCTGGATTTTTGGAAGAGACCTCCAATGCAACTGTTCTGTAAAATTGATCTAACTTCTCAGCTAGTTGAAGTAATACAAGATACATTTCTCCAGAAAAACATAGGATGTTTAGATTTTGGATGGACTGAATTCACCGAACACTACTGAAACAACCTACAAAAGAATAAAAAATATTTAAAGCGTTTCAGCTAAACAGGAAACTTGAGTTTATTATTGTTGGTGGCAAGGGCCAAATACCTTAATACATTCTATTACACATGTGCAGCAAGATTATAGGTCTATATCTACGGAAATAGAATTGGGATCTTGAAAACTAAGAAATATACTGTATTTCGAACACCAGAACAAACAGCATTGTCTTAGATTGAGTAAATATAAATAAACACATATAGCAATAGGATTATGGACCAATATCCTCAGAAATGAAATTGGGATCTTCAAACCTAGGAAGTATATTACATTTTCAAGTAACAGAAGAAACAGCATTGTCTTAGATTGAGTAAATCTAAAAAACCACATACAACAATAGAATTGTAGACCTGTAACCTCAAAAATGGGAATGGGTTCTTGAAAAGTAACAAATATATTGCATTTCAAGAACCAGACCAAACCACATTGTTTTGGATTGAGCAAATTTTAAGACACGCAGATGCAGAGCCTAAATATTAGATGCATAAAGAATGTACCTACATTGAAATCATCTCCTATGGAAGATAGCTCCTTCTTGGCCCTCTGAGATAGCCGAAAGGAACTGACTTTGATCAAGGCCTTCTCCATTGTTATCACACAACTGCACAACAATCAACGCGGAGATGCCCCAGCCTCCCAAGCTCAGCTCGCCACAACAAGCCTGCATTACATTAAGGTATTGCAGATGATAAGAAAACCAGGACAACACAAGGAATAAATACAGTGCCTACTAAACATATTGATTTGGGTATATGCAGGGAGATATACATAGGAATGTTGGAGGTTCTTGGGGGAGGAGCTCAGTGTGAGTCTACACAATCCAAAAAGAGCACAATAATTACCAAAGGAAAAAATGAGCAGTAGTAAGATTCTGTGTTCTTTAATCTAGCTGGAATGGTCCATGTAGGGGGGCAATAATTGACTTTCAGGCTTCTCTTCACCTGACCAACATTAAGCAATAACTTTACCAACTTGCCTGTCAAGCTTGCTGGCTTTTGTTGGAAAAGAAAAGCATGTTAGCTGGATGCCACGTCCAGCATATAAAACATGCACATCAATAATTTGTGAAGAAAACCAAAATCCTCAAGTCATGCTCAATTATAATGTATGTGGGTGTACAAACTATGAGAACCATGTGAAGGGAGGATTACACATTAGGGAGAGGGCCTACTGGTTGAGCTTAATAAGTATAGAGTAGTTATGGTATTTGTGGAGTTAAAAGTATAATATTTTTAATAGTACATTACGAGTTATGTCAAATGATTCAATAGTTGAACATTCAATTTATTAGTTTTAAAAAGTAACAAATCATGTGATGTTACATTAGCATATTACAACATATGATTTGACACATAACTATTGGTTCCTAATGTACAATTATTAGTTGTTTTTTTTTTTTGTTTGTATGTTATGATATCTTAACAAAAGCAAGTTGATGATATAAGTTTCATGAGGCACAATGATACTATTTATATTGTTCACATCCCTAGCTACTTGGCAATATAAAGTTTTAGTGTCAGCGCCACATGTACTTGCCATCTAAACCAATAAAGTTAAGGTGCACCACTATCGGATACTCTCCCTTAACATAAAAAGTGAAATGGTCATTTTCGTCTAGACTTCCACTCTCTAAGCATGAGAAGACTTCATGCTTGGTATTCTTTGTTTTTAAGCTCATGTGTTTTTACTTGGGAAATGTAAAGTTCTTATAAATTCACATTTTATATATTCAAATTATCCTCTAAAAGATTAAATAAAATTTGTATAGCTAAAATGTAATAACCTAGTTTAATTAAATACATGTAGTGAAAAAAGCAACCTTAATTTATGTAAATATGAGAATAATAAATGTTATTTTAAAAAATTAAACATAAATTGAAGGTGTATTTAGTCATGAGAATTATGAGAATAATATTTGATATCTTTTACTATATAAAAAGGGAAACATGGGTCCAAATCCTATTACAAAGCAATCCATAAAGTTAAAACAAACAAAATTCTCAAAAAAGAAGATAGAGATAACTTAGAGAAAAATTAACATTATAGCCAACAAAATAGCACAGACAGAGTAAGAAAATAGAGAAGCTAAGACATGCTAAGGAAAGTATCTACTCCTTGGGGAATTTGAATATTCCCTCAATCATCATAAAGGAACTTCAAGAGCTCCTCCTCAGTTCTAGTGTTATTCTTAACCTTCTTTTTACTTGGATTATTAGCATTATTAACAACAAAGATCCTTGTCTTGTTCTCATGAATAGTACTCAAGAGCAGCATAAGGGTAGAGGTTGATATGTGCATGACCTTAGAGCTAAAACTAGTAACATTTTGAACTACATATTTCATCTTATTCATTTTTTTATTTATAACCTTTACATTTTCCTATAAAGCAACCAAAATTTTATCATTACTAACACAAAGGAAACAAGAATTCCTAATAATATTTCTCCTTCAACCTTCCTCAACTGAAAAGGAAAGCAACCAATATATGCATTTTAGTGGCACAAGTTTCATTGAAATCCCTAAGGTCCTTGAGATCATCTCCTTTCTCAAAAGATCCAAATCTTAAATCCTCATCAATAGAAATAGAATTTCCACCCTCAAAATCATTGCCATCATTCACAAAGTCACTAATTGAATTATCCTTATAACAAGAGGTGATATCCTTAATACTAGACTCAACAAGATTAATCCTGTGAAGTCCCACCTCATAGTACTCTTATATATTAAGAATGTTAGTGGATTTTGTAGCTAACTTGGAGGGTAAAAATACAAACTTGTGTGACACTTTCGACCAACTAAATAGTTCCAATCAAACAATTTTCAGTCAAAACATATTTGGTCAAATACGTTTTGGTTGAAACCAAGTGGTGATAACATGGCTTTGACGTGGTAGATGGTTGTGGTTCAAAAAGGTTTCAACCAAAACCTATATAATCGAATACCTTTCAACCAAAACCCACAAATATAAAAAAATTTAAAATGGGGCCTGATCATTTCTAGCATAGCAATGTTTGAGTGAAACCTTGCTAAATGAAGGAGATTTCATCAAATTCTACCAAAATCTTGTTGCACTACATCAACCACCCACACACACCTGTAGTAGGCATACTCCTAAAACTTGGTATTAAACTTGTTGTCCAACTTCTTGTTAAACTTGTTGTTGAGCTTGTTATATACTTCGACCCTACCAAGTTGAAAAAACTATTGTCACTACATAAACCTCTTTTCCTCATGAAAAATTTGATAAAATTACTTTTTAGAAAATACTTGAATTCTTCTCATTTTGAAACTAGTGGAACATTACAAAATTCCAAGGATAAGGCATAAAATAAAGCCAATGCATGACCAACTAGTTTGATTCTTGTGAGGGATATTTGTTGATGAAGAGTTATATGTGAAGTTTGATGTATACCTCAATCTAATAAATATATTGATAAAGATTCTTGACACTAATTTCTCCATCAAATGGTTGTATGTTTATTTTCCTTTAGTTTTGAAGAATCCTACCCAAGGTGTTTCAGCTTGCTTTGATTTGATCTTCTTAAATTTCTTCTCTTCTTCATGAAACTTTCCATACATAACTTACTATTCAAGTCCAATATGATGCTCTCAATTCTACTAATACTATCAATTTAGCTTGATATCCTTGCAACATCATCTTCAACTCTTTTGTAATGTCCCTTCCTTAGGCAGCTCAGACTAGTGGAGGTTGGCCTACTATTAGGGTTCCCATAGGTCAATAGAATGGTTAGGGGACCCAACCGAGGGTTGTGGAGTTTAGCTGGGAACCTTATGAGCCTTTCAGTTTGGAGTTCAGTTGATGAATCTAGGTTTAAAGTAAAAATTTTAAGGTTTGCTTTAATGGAATAGTAAAAGGTAAATAATAACTAAAAATCATAAGGTGAATAGTGAAAAGTGCCCCATCATCACAACTCAAGTTGTTTTTAAAAAGTGGCCCTTTTATTTAGATGAGGAAAGACCCGCAAGAAAATTATTTTATTGACTTTTATTAAAAAAAATCCATGAGAGGTTATAAAGCAATGTGTTGGGCTCCTTTCATTTTTGAGCATTCTACTCTCATTTTTACAAAACACTTTGCAAGTTTGAGCTCTGGAGAAGGGTTTCAGCATTGCTTTAGCCTTCTAGGAACGAAAACTCTCAAAGGCTATCGTGGATTGGACGAGAACCTAGATCACCTTTGAGGAGGGCCTTCCTTGGGTCTTCATTTGGGCTTTATTGGATGAGTTTCAGGTATATATTTTGTAGATCTGAGTTTGCAGCAGCATTATATCAGCATATTTCTTCAGATCAAGTGCAACCATTGATAGATCGAGTCTCAACTAGGCCAGTACTATCACATATTTGCATTCTACTTTTTGGCTATACTATTTTGGCAACCAATTTCATATCAGCACTTCCATAACAATGATCAGACGTGTAGTTGCATATTTCACATTCTATTTCAGTCTTCTACCATTGTTATCATGCTCATATCAACCTTCATACATTGTATTTTCATGTTGGCATAGAATGGGTATGTTATTGGAATATTGGGTATTCAAATATTTCATTGTATTGGGTTTAATAGAGTTGTTATAGTCTGATAATTTTCATATCATACATTACTGTCATTTTAATCAAACATTATATCTTTAATTTAATGGCATAAATGGAAGTGGATTTATCAATTTATGTTGTGTAATCATTTATATATTAGTTCTATGTATTTCCTTTATGTTATTGGCATTGAAAACACTCAACCAAATGTCGAAAGCAATCAAACAAAACTCTGAAAATCAGAACAGCAGTCAAAAAATCAAAATTCATGAGTTTTCACAACAACTGTTTGACGAAATGTCAACACTATGAAAAATAAGTTTTTGGGTTAGATTTAGTAGGGATACCTCAGTGGTATCAAAGCCATATTCATGTCAGCCTATTGGGTAATGATTGCATTCAATTGGTGTGAAATCAGTTATGGACAAGTCAATTTGGATTTGGTTTTTAGTGGTCTTTTGTTGGGCCAGCGAAAAAGGCCATCATGGAAAAGTTGTTTGGCAATAAACAGGCATGGAAAGAAATTGAGAAAACACAATACAAGACCATACGAAAATTGCAGCGTTTAAATGATTCACTTTCAAGGTTGGGACTCTCTAAAGGATCAACCTCACTTTCTACTAGCAAAATCCCAACACCACAAAACAAAGAAGCGGTGGTGTTTAGCATATTTGACGAGTATAGCATTCTTCCTCAACGTGTTAAGGAGAATTTTCCTTTCAAGAACTACATGGACATGCACCTGAATCTTTTCCACAAGACTGAGCATGCCAGGAATGAATATCACACTATAGCTTATGAATTGTTTAGAGAATCTTCACACATGGTTGATACAACTCTTCATGAGAATGATTGGGTGTCTTCAAGTTCCAATGAGATATGCAAAAATTTATATGATGAATTAGATAGACATATTGATTTGAATCAAGAAGGCATTAGGACATCCTTGGGTAATGATTTGTCTACATCATCCTTAAAAGAGGTTTCACAAGAGGCTCCTACATTAGAGGCTAGCATAGTTCATGTCAGTGCTTTGGATAGCAATGGCATGGACTCTTTGGGTGATCATAAATTATCTTCTAGTGTGATAGTTGATTCCAATAATGTCACATCACCTACACATGAAGAAAAATCAAAAGATAGCGAAGAAACATCAACAGGGGAAGCAAGGAGCAGCAGTATAGAGATTGGGTATATTTTAGTTGATCTTCATCTAGTTGATCCTACAGAAGGTAGAGAGGGAGAAACAGGGGAACCTACAGGCAGGGTTGCACGAGTATCCTAGTAGGAAACATGGAGGTTATGCTTGGGGGATCTTTTGATAGTCCTAAGAGCAGTCTTACCTCTCTGCATGAGGATAGTGAATCATCATCCATTGAGAAAACTTTTTGGAGTGATGATGAGGAGTTTGTGATGCGAACTAATGTTGCCTTAGTTTCGGACCAGCAAGAAGATACTTCAGAAGAATTTTTTGATGAGAGTCAAGCTCTCCATTGGTAGCTCACTACTTCAACTAATGAATTTACCTTTGTCCCTAAGCATGATTTGGAGAACCAACTTAAGGTTGGTGAAGATAAGGTTGTTGCAACGCTATCCCATTTTGATCATTCCCATAAGTTGGTGGGAAATTACCTATGGAAGGTCCAAGTTGAGGGGAGACATAGTGGCATTGAAGAGGCTTCATCTATTTCTGATTTGCAAGTGTTTAAGACAACCATGGTGTCTATGAAAAATAATTATTTAGCCCTTCTTTCTGATAGAGATCACCTACTTGATTTGGGTGTCATATATTCAGATGCATTGAGGAGGAAAGAGGAAGAGGTTGATCAACTCACTACGGAGCTAGTGAAGACTAGAAAATCTTTGGAAGACTCTCAAGTGATTCCCCTTATGGCATAAAATTGGATTGAGGAGTTGAGCGTGGAGTTGAGTTTGGCTCATGCTTCACCAAAGAAATCAGAAAATCAGTCTTCTATTTCAGCCTCTTTGGATGGGCAAGAATCTTGTGTTGTGCATGAGATTGAGGGACAAGGAAATGAGGAAAAAGAAGAGCTACATGATGAGGTTCGGGAAGGAAATGATGCATGCTCACATTGTGATGTTGATGGCAGCCATGTGCATGATTTGAAATCAATTTTAGTAAATGAACATGTTGCTGATTTGGAATCATATTTAGATGAGGAAGAGTTACTCCTCATTAAGGGCCTCGAACTTCATGTTGTAGAGGCAGAAAATCCACATAGTGATGCCACTTGCAGCCGTGTAGTCCAAGCTTTGGTAGAGAACATGTATGAATTGCAGTAGGCTACACCTCTTGGATTATTCCTTGAGGATAAATATCTAGCAATGGATGAGGTGGAACGAGTCTTAGGCCCATATGATAAGATAGATAGATGGATTGAGTACCTCATTGGGATAACTCAGTCTAATGGGGCACTAAATGGGCATACATATGGAATTTTGGCATCCAGCTTATACTTGGTTAGACGTGCACTTGACAGGATGAGATATGATGCGATGCAGTTGCTTACAAATAGAGGTTATGCTTCCATGCTTGCTAGGTAGTTGTATGGTGCACTCGTGAGGGAAGAGGCATAGATATCTACTTTCGTTGATGCTGAGAGGAATGAGGTATCTAGTAGTAGTAGTGGATCTACTACCACAGAGGATACCTATGACATGGCTATAGGAGTAGAGCAGGGTGAGACAGTTTTAGTTAGTCATGGGGAGCAATCAGCCTGTGTTGAAGCAATTTTTACACCCTATGCTTCGAGTTCTGAGGCTCTTTTTTTGGATAGTGTTGATTCCAAACTTCCCTCAAAACCCCTTGGTGCATTTCATAGTGATTCCATTGTGAGATTCACACATTCCTTTGTATTCAACTCACTTTTGAATGAGTTGATGCTCTGTGTGACATGTAAGAGTGGGGCGAATATGTGGTATGAGGTGCTCCCTTTTGCAAGGGATGGAGCAATATCTGAAAAAACCCCTTTACCGCTTCTCTAGGATGGATGTATTATTAGCACACAAGATAGAGAGGCAGGGTTTGATAAGATGGGATTCAGTGATGAGAGGGATCAACCTTCCATAGTTGCATTGATTAGTGCAACTGGGTTTATGAGTTGGTGTCAGGAGCACTCTTCTTCTAGCCTTGGCAGTTGGAGTATTATGGGGACACCAACATTTGTAGATGAGTTAGGAGATACTCATCTTTTTTGGCAGTTGTTTGGGTCTATAACCCATAGGCCCAGTGATCAGATGCATCGATGGTGGTAGTTGTAACATAGAGTGACAGGGTCTTTCAACGATGGAGGATATCGTTGTTTCTAGTTAGTGCAAAGAATTGATCTTAGTGCATTCCATCAAAACATTTGGGATCCTGGTAGCTCGTCAAATTGTGACTTGGTTATTGTCTATGATGGAGGCAGTAGTATTACTCCATCACAAGGTAGTGATTCAAGTAGATGGAGTTGTATCTTATCAGGGTTCATTTGGGTCCCTAACATCGATTTGAATGCACTACTCCATCAGGACCATAGTGCGTTACTTCACTTTTTTCCAACATGATATTGATTGTATTAGAGTGGGAAAATTAGAGATTTGGTACAGGTGGCCTATCATGCACCATAGTGTGATGGAGAGTGGTGTAACTAGTATGTCTGGTTACAATTCTTGTATTGATAACCCATTGTTTGAGATGAGTGATGATAGGACTTATGAAAATCCACTTTTTGGGTTGGGTAGTGATTTCCAGTTTGATGTTGGTGAGATTGCACTCATTGGACACTCAGAGACTCCTTGGTGTATGAGTGTTGCTAGACATGGAAACTGCAGGCCACAAAGATTTAGGAGTCAGTTGACATCTTCTTTTGAGGGGGATACTCCCATTGCCAGGCATGATGTTATTCCTTTGGCAGAGTGTGCAGGGACTTTGTTGGTCCATCGACGAGTAGTATTATGCCTTTTGGGGCAGAAGGTAGTTAGGTGAGGATCGCTTCTCAGCGTGATCCGCTATGGGTACATGGTGTTTGCATGGATTCCATGAGGTTGCTTCACAAGTTATGGTACACGGATGTTACTATCAGAGTGAAGCAGTAGTGTGATTAGTGTTGGCTTGAGGGTTACCTGCGTAACTACATTTCAGGAAATTAGAAGGCTTGGGTGCAATGGTTGTATTTGGGCGAGTATTATTGTAATACTACATATCACATGTCGATTGGTATGACTCCCTTCTAAGCATTGTATGGTTATGATACCTTATCATTTGTGGACTTGGCATTAGGTGATAATAGAGTTATTAGGGAGTATTTGGTATGATGGAAGGACTTGTCATTGGAGGATGCCACATGAGAAGGAGAGATGATACTATTGGATGTTGTGGTTGTGTTGTTGATATGTGGTTGTCATTGATGTCAACACTATTAGCATTTATGTATTGAAGGTTGTATATGTCGTGGATACTGAGAAAATTGTTAAAAGAAAGAGTTGCAGGTTTCCAGTGGAACAGTGAAGGGCATGAAGGTGTCTTGATCCATACATTGATGATCAATTATTGTGTACTAAAGGGTTTATTACTTAGAGTATCTAGTTTATCCACCAGAATTTTGAGAGTTCCCGTGAAGTTTTGTTCGTGTTATGAACAATTATGTTCTAACAGTTTTTTGGTGGTTTCAATTAGTATTCCTGAGTGAAGTTGATATGATTCTAGTAATTTCAATTGCTATAGATGTTTCTATGTTGTTTCTTATTGCTTGTGGATGTTTCTAGATCATTCTCTATCTTTGTCGCATGTCTGCGTTGATCAGTGTGTTTGTGGTCAAAGATTTTTCTCATATGTGTTTGGGTTTTCATGTTCTTGGCCGACATGGTGGTTGTAACGTGTTGTGGATCCTTGGAGATTAAAATTTGAATGTTTGGTGTGCTCGAGGATGTTGTTTTGGGCCACAACATAATATTGGCTGAAGGTGTTTGATTCACATTGAAAATTTATTTGTAAATTTGGGCCAAAATTACATATATGTTTTACATTTTCATATTTCTTTTGGCCGACGAAGTTGTTGATGAAATCCATGTTGCGGATATATAAGAGTGGTTGTTTGTTTGAATTGGAATATGCTAAAGGTTCTCTTGTGTGTGTATGTGTTAATATCATTTGATTGCAGAGTAGAGTGTGAAGAAGTTTGAGCGAAGTGTGAAGGAGTGTTTTTGTGCTTAATCAGAACTGTAATCAAGCTTTTGGAGAAGCTATTTTCTCAGTTCATACCTTATAGATCTAATTTGTATTTCTCTTTCTTGGGAAATGATCCCTCTTGTATTTGAGTAGTGAGCTCTAGGCAGTGTACCTGAATGCATGTGCATTCCCATTATTATTCTTATACTTTTAACAGGGTATAGTCTTGTGGACTAACATCCATTGTGGTTTTTCCCCTAAAAGGGTTTCCACGTAAAAAAATCTTGGTGTTCTCTATGTTTTTGATTAGTTGATTGTATATGGTTTATTGTTCATGCATCAAATCTAAAATTGAGTTAAGTTTGAGTTAAGATTGAAAATTTTAAACAATCTATGACAACTGATTCACCCCCCCTCTCAGTTGTTTGTCCTTGTTTTACCAACAATTGGTATCAAAGCAGGTTCCTTTGAAGAAGTTTAAAAGCTTGAGGTGATCTGTGATGGCATCATACAAGAAGGACAACCCTAGATTTGATGGAACAAACTACTCACTGTGGAAAACCAAAATGAAATGTCATTTGAGGTGTTTAGGTGAACACTTCTGGAAGATTACAAAGAACAAATATACTATTCATTAGAATGGTCCTTCCACTCCTAATGAGATTAAAGATGTTGAGAATAATATCAGGGCTATGGAATCTTTGTTGAGTGCTCTAACGGATTCAGAAATGACAAATGTGATAGGTCTAAAGATAACTCATGAGATGTGGATGAAGTTGGAGACTTTGTATGAAGGAGATGTACATGTGGAGGTCGCTAAGCTACAAAGTTTGAAAGGAAAGTATGAAAATTTGAAGATGGGTGAAGATGACAATATTTCTTCTTTTATGCAAAGAGTAAATGAACTTGTGATGGCTATTAGATGTGTTGGTGGTACCTTGGATGAACAAGAAATTGCAGCTAAAGTGCTCAGATCATTGTCGCCTTCCTACAAATCAAAAGCTCATACTATTGAATAATTTAGATCAGTAACAAATGTGACAAGGGATATGCTGATTGGTAAACTTGTTGCCTTTGAATAAAGTGAATTTGGTGATTCTGCCCCTAAGACTTAATCTACGTTTAAGGCTTCTATATTTGGAAGAAACATGCAAAGATATGATCCAGGAGAAAGTTCTAGAAAGACATTCAAATATGAGGAAGAGATGAAACAACTTGAAGAAGAAAGAGAGGTTGAAGAGTTGAAAGCATTGATTGTGAAGAAAGAAGGCAAAGGACAAGGTAATTATAAAGGAAAGTTGCCTATTAAATGTTTCTCTTGCAGTAAAATAGGTCATTTTGCTTCAAGATGTCCTGAAAGAGTTCCTAGGTCTAAGCCCTACAAACCTAGATTTCAAAAGAAGTGTTACTTTGTTGAAGAAGGTGTGATTGATGAAGAATCTGATAAAGAAAATGGAAATGAAGATGAATGGGTTTTCATTGCTACCAAGGAAAATGGTCTGGTGGTTACTGAATCTGCTAAAGTTGAGAAAGCTCTTGCAACTCGTATTGAAGAGAAGGATGAGTGGGTTATTGACAGTGGATGCTCACATCATATGAATAGTGACAAAAGCAAATTTGTAAGTCTAGAGAAATATGATGGGGGTTGTAAGATTTAGAGATAACAATGCTGGTGTGATATGTGGCAGAGGATCTATTTGTCTTGGTGGTAAACATAACATTGATGGGGGTTACAGGAGATGCTCACATCATATTACTGGTGACAAAAGCAAATTTGTAAGTCTAGAGAAATATGATGGGGGTTGTAAGATTTAGAGATAACAATGTTGGTGTGATCTGTGGCAGAGGATCAATTTGTCTTGGTGGTAAACATAACATTGATGATGTCCTTTATGTTGAAGGCTTAAAGCATAACTTGTTGAGTGTTGGACAAATGGTGGACAAGGGTTATGATCTCCAATTCAAGGATGGAAGATGCACGATACTTGGAAGGTCTAGAAATATTATTGCTTTAGGTACAAAGACAAGAGGTGATATTTTTTACCTAAGTGCTAGTAATGTAAGATGTTTAATTGCTAAAGTAGATGAAAGCTAGTTATGGCATAGGAGGCTATGTCATGTGAATTTTGATAACATTGTCAAGGTAAGTTCCATTTAAGCAGTAAGAGATCTACCTCAGCTAGTGAAACCTGCTAACACAATATGCAAGGAATGTTAGATGGGTAAACAGACTAGAGTCTTTTTTCAGAGTAAAAAGCATCATTCTAATAGAGTATTGGAGCTAGTGCATACTGATCTATGTGGTCCCTCTAGAATTAGAAGTCTACAAGGAGAAAGGTATTTTATGTTGCTTATTGATGATTACTATAGGATGATATGGGTTGCTTTCTTAAAAGAAAAATGTGAAGCATTAAAGAAGTTCAAAAGTTTCAAAGCTATGGTAGAGAATGAGAAAGGTCTAAATATTAAATGCCTAAGGTCAGACAGAGGTGGCGAGTTCACCTCCAGGGAGTTCAATTCCTTTTGTGAAGAGCATGGAATCAAAAGATAGTTATATGCTCCCTGAACCCCTCAAAAAAATGGAATTGTAGAGAGAAATAACATAACAATTTTGGATGTTGCTAGAACAATGATGATTGAAGGAAATGTGCCTCACATCTATTGGAGAGAAGCTATAAACACTGTTGTGTACACTTTAAATCGGGTAAATGTTAATGGTATTTCTGGTAAGACACCTTTTGAGCTATGGTTTGGTTATAAGCCTACTGTTAAATATTTCAAGATTTTTGGAAGCAAATGCTACATTAAAAGAAATGAGGACATAGGAAATTTTGATGCAAGGAGCACTGAAGGAATATTTCTAGGTTACTCTACCAAGAGCAAGGTTTACCGATGCTATAACAAAAGATTAAGAAAAATGGTTGAAAGTGCAAATGTCAGAGTTGATGAGGATTCTACTAGATCATCTAGATACTATGGATATGATTTAGATGACCAACAAGATAGTTCAGACAAAGGGAAGAATGCTATGACACATAATCAAGTTCAAATTGTTCTGGTAAATCAAGAAAGTCAAGGAGAGACAAATGGAAGTGCAGAAGAAAGAACAAAAGAACCAGAAGTGCAAGTGAATCCTAAAACTCTGAGGTATGTGAAATTGAATCATTCAAAGAATTAAATTATAGGAGACAAGAATAAAGGTGTGCAGACTAGAAGAAGGATTGCAAAAGAGTATTGCTTGATTTCCAAAACTGAGCCTAAAAATGGCTATGAAGCTTGCAATGATGAATATTGGATGGAACCTATGAAGGAAGAACTGATGCATATTGAAAAGAATAATTCATGGATTCTTGTTCCCAGACCTAAAGACAAAAATGTGATTGGTACTAAATGGGTCTTTCAGAATAAGTTGAATGAACAAGGTGAAGTGATCTAGAATAAAGCAAGACTGGTATGTAAAGGGTATTCACAAATGGAAGGTATTAATTTTGAAGAAACCTTTGCCCCTGTTGCTAGAATTGAAGCTATAAGATTATTTCTTGCATATGCTGCATATAAGAACTATAAAGTCTATCAAATGGATGTGAAGTCAGCTTTTCTGAATGGAGAGTTAGAAGAAGTATATGTTGAACAATTGGATGGATTTCAACTGACTGACAAGGAAGACATGGTTTGTCGATTGAAGAGAGCTCTATATGGACTCAAGCAAGCTCCCAAAGCCTGGTATGCTAGACCGGATAAATACTTACTGAAGCTTGGATTCAATAAAGGTACTACTAACAACAACTTGTATTTTAAGTTGGATCATGATAAAGAGTTGATTAGTCTTTGTTGATGACACTATTTTTGGAGGAGATGATGATTTATGTATGAATTTTGCTAATGAAATGAAAAGTGAATTTGAAATGAGTATGATTGGTGAGATGAAGTTCTTTCTGGGATTTCAAGTCACTTAGATAGACAATGGGATTTTCATATCTCAGTCCAAATATGTGAGAGTTACTAAAGAAGTTTGGCATGGAATACTCAAAGCCTGTTGGTACACCGGTAACTGAATGCAAGTTAACACATAATGATGATTCTCCTAAGGAAAATCAAACAAGATACAGGTCAATGATTGGCGGATTTCTCTACTTAACTTAGACCAGACCAGACATCATGAATGTTGTATGTATGGTTACTAGATTTCATGCTAATCCAAAAGAATCTCATGTGATTGTTGTAAAGAGAATCTTCAAATATTTGAAAGGAATAGTTGATTTTGGGCTTTGGTATCCTAAAGATGATAATATTACATTGAGTGCATATACTGATGTAGATTGTGCAAGTGATGTAGATGACAAGAAAAGTACTAGTGGTGGTGCTTTCTTCCTAGGGAAGAAGTTGGTGTCTTGGTTGAGCAAAAAGTAGAGTTCCATCTCCCTATCTACTACTGAGGCAAAGTATATTGTTGTTGCAAATAATTGTACTCAAGTGATGTGGATGAAACAGATGCTAAAAGATATCAGAGTAGTATATGATGAACCTATTGCCATATACTGTGACAACTCAAGTGCAATAAACATATCAAAGAATCTAGTGCTACACTCTAAGACCAAGCATATATCAATCAAGTTTCATTTCCTAAGGGAAAAAGTGAATGAGAAGGAAGTAAAATTGGAGTATGTGCCTACCAAAGAATAGGTTGCAAACATTTTCACCAAGCCATTGCCAAAGGATACTTTTGAGTATCTCAGAGGAATGCTAGGGGTGATTACCCCTCCTAATATGAACTAGATATGCATTTACTTGCATCAATCTGTATGCTAAAGCTATATTCTGATCTGGATTGATGTTTTCATGGCTGCTACTTAGGGGGAGTAGTCAGATGTGAAGATATGTGGTTCAGAGCTTGTATGTGGGAAGATAATGTTTATCTTTGCCATTGATGTCAAAGGGGGATAAGAGTCATGTGAAAAACTATTAATTATTTAGGAGAAAAGTCTGGTGGAGAGAAGATCATGTAGAATAAGTTGAGGAAGAAGAGTCAAAATCTAAGGGGGAGTAAGTGTTGATTGAGAGTTGTGTTGATGGTGTTTTTCACATCATGTGTTTCCATCAATGCCAAAGGGGGAGATTGTTGGATGTTGTGGTTGTGTTGTTGATATGTGGTTGTCATTGATGTCAACACTATTAACATTTATGTATTGAAGGTTGTATATGTCGTGGATATTGAGAAATTTGTTAAAAGAAAGAGCTACAGGTTTCCAGTGGAAGAGTGAAGGTCATGAAGGTGTTGATACGTACGTCAATGATCAATTGTTGTGGACTAAAGAGTTTATTGCTGGGAGTATCTAGTTTATCCACCGAAATTTTGAGAGGTACGCGTGAAGTTTTGATCATGTTATGAACAGTTGTGTTCTGATATTTTTTGTGGTTTCAGTTAGTATTCTTGAGTGAAGTTGATATGATTCTAGTAATTTTAGTTGATGTGGGTGTTTCTATGTTGTTTATTGTTGCTTATGGATGTTTCTAGATCATTCTCTATCTTCGTTGCATGTCCGCATTGATTGGTGTGTTTGTGGTCGAAGATTTTTCTCATATGTGTTCAAGTTTTCATGTTCTTGGCTGACATGGTGGTTGTAACATGTTGTGTATCATTGGAGATTAAAATTTGAATGTTTGGCGCACTTGAGGATGTTGTTTTGGGCCACAACATAATGTTGGACGATGGTGTTTGATTCGCATTGAAAATTTATTTGTAAATTTGGGCCGACATTGCATATATGTTTTACATTTTCATATTTCTTTTGGTCGACGAAGTTGTTGATGAAATCCATATTGCGGATATATAAGAGCGGTTGTTTGTTTGAGTTGGAAGATGCTCAGGGTGATCTTGTGTGTGTATGTGTGAATATCATTCGATTGCAGAGCGAAGTGTGAAGAAGTTTGAGCAGAGTGTGAAGAAGTTTGAGTGAAGTGTGAAGGAGTGTTTATGTGCTTAATCAGAACTGTAATCAAGCTTTTGGAGAAGCTATTTTCTCAGTTCATACCCTGTAGATCTAATTTGTATTTCTCTTTCTTGGGCAGTGAGCCCTCTTGTATTTGAGCATTGAGCTCTAGGAAATGTGCCTGAATGCATGTGCATTCCCATTATTATTCTTATACTTTTAACGGGGTATAATCTTGTGGACTAACATCCACCATAGTTTTTCCCCTAATAGGGTTTCCACATAAAAATTCTTGATATTCTTTGTGTTTCTGATTAGCTGATTGTTTATGGTTTATTGTTCATGCATCATATCTGAAATTGAGTTAAGTTAAGTTTGAGTTAAGATTGAAAAGTTTAAATAATTTTTGACAACTGATTCACCCCCCCTCTCAGTTGTCTATCCTTGTTTTGCCAACATATACTTCAACATCCAGATTTTCAGTTGCTTGGGGGCAAGCAATCCCAGGAAGGGAGGACTATAATGTCCCTTCCTTAGGCACCTCAGACTAGCAGAGGTTGGCCTACTATTAGGGTTCTTGTAGGTCAACAGAATGGTTAGGGGACCCAACCAAGGGTTGTGGATTTTAACTGGGAACCTTATGAGCCTTTCAGTTTGGAGTTCAGTTGATGAATCCAAGGCTAAAGTGAAAATTTTAAGGTTTGTTTTAATGGAATAGTAAAAGGTGAATAGTAACTAAAAATCATAAGGTGAATAGTGAAAAGTGCCCCCATCCTAGCAACTCAAGTTGTTTTTAAAAAGTGGCCCTTTTATTTGGATGAGGAAAGACCCTCAAGAAAACTATTTTATTGATTTTTATTAAAAAAAGTCCATGAGATGTTATAAAGCAATGTGTTGGGCTCCTTTTTGAGCATTCTACTCTCATTTTTGCAAAACACTTTGCAAGTTTGAGCTCTGGAGAAGGGTTTCAACATTGCTTCAACCTTCTGGGAATGAAAACTCTCAAAGGCTATCGTGGATTGGACAAGAACCCAGTTCACCTTTGGGGAGGGCCTACCTTGGGTATTCATTTGAGATTTATTGGATGAGTTTCAGGTATATATTTTTTAGATATGAGTTTGCAACATCATTATATCACCATATTTCTTCAGATTAGGTGCAACCTTAGATAGATCGAGTCTCAACCAGGCCAATACTATCACATATTTGCATTCTACTTTTTGGCTATACTATTTTGGCAACCAATTTTGTATCAACACTTCCATAACAATGATCAGACCTGTAGCTGCATATTTCACATTCTATTTCAATCTTCTACCATTGTTATCATGCTCATATCATCTTTCATACATTGTATTTTCATGTTGGGATAGAACGAGAATGTCATTGGCATATTGGGTATTCAAATCTTTCATTGTATTGGGTTTAATAGAGCTATTACAGTCTGATAATTTCATATCAAACATAACTATCATTTTAATCAGACATTATATCTTTAATTTAATGGCATAAATGTAAGCAGGTTTATCAATTTATGTTGTGTAATCATTTATATATCAATTCTATACATTTCCTTTATGTTATTGGCATTGAAAACACTCAACCAAACGCCAAAAGCAATCAAACAAAACTCTAAAAGTCAAAACAACAGTCAAAAAATCAGAATTCATGAGTTTGCATAACAACTATTTGACGAAATGTCAACACTCTGAAAAATGAGTTTTTGGGTTAGATTTAGTAGGGATACCTCATCTTTTTTAAATACACTTCCCCATTTTTTTCATTTCTTGGATTGACCTAGCTATTATAATCCACTCTCATGCTCCAAATATGAGTTTGTAATGTATCATAAAACTACTTCCACTTGAAATTTTGATGGAATGATCTATTTACAACCCTAATTTTATTATATTATAAAGATTTATTTAGTATAATTTTATCCATAAAAAATAGGAGATAGTCTCCTTATGATAGTCCACACTATCTACTTTGCATGTATGCAAGCAATTCACACATGATTTTACCTAAGGATAAAAGATGTTGGCATACCTCAATGCCCCTTCATCCCATAACATTTCTATCTCATAAACTTATAAACTTATAGTGTGAATAGTGAATGTTTCCTTAGAACTATTGCAAGTATGGGCTAGCCTGGTGGTGTTGTCATTGATGTTGTCATTGATGTCAACATTGTTCAGTATGTTGCAAATTGTACATGTATAGTTGAGATGTTGTTGAGATCTTGTGAATACATGGAGCTATCTTATATGGCTACAAATGTGTTGTGTTGATAAGCTTCCAAGTGCTTTTGAGAAAATCAATAAAGAAGAGAAGTCGGAGTGATGAATGTGTTCAGATTGTGCTCCGATATGTGCTCCGCATTTCTCCTATGTTGATCCTATGCCTATGCGGTTTTGAAGTTTTCATTATAGTGATCTAATGGTGATATATTCTAAGTTTCAATTTTTGGTGAGATGGTATGTGAAAGTTGTGTCCACTGGTATGTGTGTTCTATCAACAAAGTTGATCTTTTGTGGACTGGGAGAAATGTTTCTACTCCGCAGTCCTCCGCTGGTTTGTTTCAAATCTTGCAAATCTTGGATTTGTCTTATGATGGTGTTCTCTGTGTTTTGAAAAAGAAGTTGAAGTTTGGTAATCTGGAAGTCATGTTTCTATATTCCAGTGTAAGTTTGCATAGTTCAAATGATCTGGTGAAAGGTATTCAGTGTATGAATTATTTTGTTTTACTACGAACATATTTGAAGAAGTTTGAGATGAAGTCTTGTGAATAACGAAGTATGTTGAGGTGTATGTGTGTCATCTTCATGTTGGGAAGCATGTGCATCATTGTTCATTTGTGTTTTTATTAGGTTTGGTCAACTTGGTGTTTACACTTCATTTGAAAAATAAAAAAATAATTAAGGAAGCGTGTGGTTGATTCAAGAATGTTATTTTTGATCTTGAAAAATAATTTTATTGGTCCACTCTTATTGCTTTCCACTGTAGGAATTTTGAGTTTCCGACCTAATTTGAATTTATGAAATGGGTTATTTGTGGCCGACCTTGCTAAATACTTCTAAGGTTGAGAATGGTATAAAAGCAAGCCGAATTGTGAAGAGTTGTATGATAGAGTGATGCAAAGTGATGAAAGTGAGCCACAAATCATAAGAGCAGAAGTGTGTGTGAGAGTGAGTAGTGATAGCAGTTTTCAGTGTGTTGAAGGCAGTGAGCTAAAGGTTTTTGTAATCCTGCGAATATGCTTTAATTGTTGTGGTGAATCTTTTGTTCTCTTTTGTATCTATAGGCAATGAGCCTCCCTGTTGGACAGTGAGTCCTTTTTGTAGGCAGTGAACCTTTGTACTTGGACAGTGAGTCCTCTTTTGGGCAGTGAGCCCTTGGCAGTAAGACTTTGTATTCTGTTTATAATCTCTTATATTATGAGTTAACCCTCACTGTGGTTTTTCCCTTATTGGGTTTTCCATGTAAAAAAATGGTGTTCATTGTGTTGATTTACTTTTTGTTATTTGTGTTTCATGCTCATATTTAATAACATAATAGTGTGGTTGAAGAATTGATAACTGATAAACTTTTAAGTTTGAACTTGTGTGACAAATGATTCACCCCCCTCTTAGTTTTCCTGTGCCTATTTAACAATTGGTATAAGAGCTTTTGGTTCCTTGTGTAGAGCTTAACCACTTAAGGAAGATCTGATGGTGAACAAGTTGGTGATCCCTATGTTTGATGGAACTGACTACAATGATTGGAAGAGACAATTGAGAGGATATATTATCTCTCTTGGTTTCAAGACCTGGAAGGCTATAGAGACAAAGTATACACCTCTGTTTAGTGGTGTTAATTCTATAGATGAGATCTCTGCTCATGAAGAAAATGAGAAGGCGATGTATGCGATTTGTAGTGGTTTATCTAAAAATAAGCAAGTTAAGGTTAATTCTCTAGATACTACATATGAAGTCTGGAAGAAGTTGGAAGACATGTATGAAGGAAATGAAAAGGTGAAATTAACAAAGAGGTTAGAAACAAAGTGTAGATTTGTGAACCTGAAGATGAAAGATGGTGAAGAATTTACAAGTTTCTTTCAAAGAGTTGAACTGGCAACAAATGAAGTTATAAATCAAGGAGGAAAACTATCAAATGAAGATATAATTGAGAAGATCTGGATCACTTTACCAGAATGTTGCAATGACAAGATCTATGTTATTGAAGAAATGTATGATCCTAAGAAGTACACTCAAGAAGAGGTGTTCAACACCTTGAAAGCATTTGAGATAAGGAAGTTCTAGAAAGACGACAAGATAGAAGAGAAGACATAAATGACATTTAAGGCTTTGAAGATTGAAGAACCAGATAGTGATGATGAAGATTTGGAAGAAAACTTCACTAGAAAGCTAAAGAAAGGTGTCAAAAAGTATAAAGGTATGTTACCCTTTAAACATTTTAGTTGTGGTAACATTAGTCATTATGCTTCGAGATGTCCAAATAGGGTTGCACATAAGAACAAGGATTATAAGGATAAGAATAGGAAGGATAAGAAGTATAAGAAGTTGTACTATGTTAAGGAAGAGGTAGGTATTTCTGATGATGAATCTGACAATGAGGTTGATGATAGTGAATGCTTATTCTTAGCTTTGGAAAATAAATCTTTATCCACTAACTCTAGAAAATGTGTAAGTAAGAAGGCTCCAGAGGTTAAGAAGAATATGATGGAAGGTACCTTGGTTACCGCTTTTCATGCAAGACAGGATGAAGACTACTAGGTAATTGATAGTGGATGTTCAAATCACATGACCAAAGATAAGAGTAAGTTCACTAAACTTGAAAAATATGATGGTGGTTTAGTTATGTTTGGTGATGATTTAGGAGCTAAGATTTGTGGTAAAGGTTCAATTAGTTTTGATGGAGTGTACAATATTGATGATGTATATTATGTGAAGGGTTTGAGGCATAACCTTCTAAGTGTTGGTCAGATGTGTAGCAATGGCTTTAAACTTGTATTTCAGAACAATACTTGTGAAATTAGAAAATGATCCAAAAATGGAGATATGGTTGCAGCTGGAAGAAAAACTCATGGAAACATCTATCAGTTGGAGAGAGCTGATGTTCAGTGTCCGGTATCGCAAGTCAGTGAAAGTTGGTTATGGCACCAGAGAATGGGACATGTAAATTTTGATAACTTGGTCAAGATCAGTTCAAAGGAGATTGTTCGAGGACTGCCTAGAATCACAAGACCTACTAATACTATCTGTAGAAGTTGTTAGTTGGGGAAGCAGACTAGATGCAACTTTAAGGGAAAAGAACATTGTACTACTGAAATGTTGGAGTTAGTTCACACTGATCTCTGTGGTCCAACTAGAACCAGAAGCCTGAATGGAGACAAGTATTTTATGTTGCTTATTGATGATTATACTTGAATGACATGGGTTGCATTTCTTAGAGAAAAGACTCGGGATCTAGATAGGTTTAAGGTATTCAAAACAAGAGTGGAAAATGAAGTAAATTTGAAATTCAAGTGTTTGAGATCTGATAGAGGTGGTGAATTCACTTCTGGTGAATTTAATGCATTCTGTGAGAAGCATGGCATAAAAAGATAGTTTTCTGCTCTAAGAACCCCACAACATAATGGAGTAGTTGAAAGGAAAAACAAGACAGTACATGAAGCTACTAGAACTATGATGAAAGAGTCCAATGTACTAGATGTATATTGGAGAGAAGTGATACATACTGTTGTTTATGTTCTTAATAGAGTTCAGATCAGACACAACAACACAAAGACACCTTTTGAGTTATGGAATGGTAAGACTCCTACTATAAAATATTTTAAGGTATTTGGAAGTAGATATTGTATTAAAATGGATGATGAAAACCTTGTAAAGTTCGATGCTAGATGTGATGAAGGAATCTTACTTGGATACTCTACTACTAGCAAAGCATATAGATGCTTTAACAAAAGATTGAGGAAGATTATAGAAAGTGCTAATGTGAAAGTTGATGAAGACATACGCAGACCTATTGGAATAAGTGAAGTTGAACCTGATGATCCTATCTGTGGACATGTACTGAAGGAGAATAAAGAGAAGGAAGAAGAAGAGAAAGAAGGACAAATTGAAGAAGAAGAAGAAGAAGAGAATGAGCCAGAACATGCTGTAAGGACTCCTAAGTATGTGCAAAAGAATCATCTGAAAGAATAAATAATTGGAAACAAGAGTGAAGGCATAAAGACAAGAAGTAGAGTTTCAGCTGAGATAAATTTGTGTTTACTTTCTAAAATAGAACCTAAATCTGTAAGTGAAGCATGTGAAAATGAGAGTTGGATGAGAGCAATGAAAGAAGAGCTACAACATATAGAAAATAATTAGACATGGGAACTAGTCCCTAGGCCTGTGAATAAGAATGTGATTGGATCAAAATAGGTGTTCCAGAATAAGCTAAATGAAAGTGGAGAAGTTGTAAGGAATAAGGCAAGACTAGTTTGCAAAGGATATTCACAAGTTGAAGGAATAGATTTTGAAGAAACATTCGCCCCTGTGGCTAGAATGGAAGCTATCAAGATGTTTTTGTCATTTTCTGCCCACGAGGACTTTAAAGTGTATCAGATGGATGTTAAGTCAGCTTTTCTGAATGGCGAATTGGAGGAAGAAGTGTATATGGAACAACCTGAAGGGTTTTAGCTGTCTGACAAACTAGGCATGGTTTGTAAATTGAAGAAGGCATTGTATGAACTGAAGCAAGCTCCTAGAGATTGGTATGCAAGATTGGATAGATACTTGACAAAGCAAGGATTCAACAAGGGTTTTGCTAACAACAATCTCTACTTTAAGGTACAAGGTAACAAAATGTTGATAGTAGTTGTGTATGTTGATGATATCATTTTTGGTGGAAATGATGGCATGTGTAAAAAGTTTACTGAAGAGATGCAAAAATAATTTGAGATGTCTATGATTGGTGAATTTAATTTCTTTCTTGGTCTACAAGTAAATCAAACTGACAAAGGGATATTCATTCCGCAATCTAAGTATGTAAAAGAGTTGTTGAAGAAGTTTGGGATGGAGAACTCTAAACCAGTTTGTACTCCTATGGTAACCGGATGTAAACTAAGCAAAGATGATGAATCTGCTAAGACTGATCAGAGCAAATACAAATTGATGATTGGCAGACTGTTGTATCTTTCTGCTACTAGACCGGATATTATGCATGTAGTATGTTTAGTTTCTAGATTCCAAGAAAATCCTAAAGAAACACATGTTACAACTGTGAAGAGAATATTTAAGTATCTTAAAGGTACACCAGAATATGGATTATGGTATCCTAAGAGTGATGATTTTACTATGAATGCTTACACAGATGTTGATTGGGCTGGATGTATAGATGACCGAAAGAGTACCAGTGGTGGTGCTTTCTTTCTTGGTGGAAGATTAGTTTCATGGTTGAGTAAAAAGAAAGACTCGATTTCTTTATCCACTACAGAGGCAAAATATATTGTTGCAGCATCCTGTTGCACACAGGTTCTGTGGATGAAGCAAACTATGAAGGGCATTGGAGTTGTATGTGATGAGCCTATTTCTATTTTCTGTGATAACACTAGTGCAATAAATATTTCAAAGAACCTGGTTATTTATTCAAGAACAAGGCACATATCTATCAAATATCATTTTCTAAGAGAAAAAGTGTTGGAGAATGAAGTCAGATTGGAGTATGTGACAACAAAGGAACAAATTGTAGACATATTCACTAAGGATCTTCCGAAGGATACTTTTCAATATCTTAGGGAGAGATTGGGGGTCATTTTCCCTTCAAACTAAGTGCACATGAAGGTGCATCAGTCTAGTGAATTCATAGATTATTTATTTATCTGGACTAATAGATTGATTTACTCCACAGGGGGAGTAGAAAAGGTTTTTTATTGTTGCAGGATGGGTGTACTCCTAAGGGGGAGTAATCAGAGCAATTGTTCTTTGCCATTGATGTCAAAGGGGGAGAGAAAGTCATGTGAAAAATAGTTGTAGTAGAAGAGAATGTGTTCTCCTAGAATATTGTGTAAGTTGTTGTCTTTGATGGTTTTTCACACCATGTGTTGCCATCAATGACAAAGGGGGAGATTGTTGCAAGTATGGGCTAGTCTGGTGGTGTTGTCATTGATGTCAACACTGTTAAGTATGTTGTAGATTGTACATGTATAGTTGATATGCTATTGAGATGTTGTGAGTACATGGAGCTATCTTATATGGCTGCAGATGTGTTGTGTTGATGAGTTTCTAAGTGCTTTTGAAAAAATTAATAAAGAAGAGAAGTCAGAGTGATGAATGTGTTTAGATTGTGCTCTAATATGTGCTTCATGTTTCTCCTATGTTGATCCTATGCCTATGCGGTTTTGAATTTTTCATTACGGTGATCTAATGGTGATATATTATGAGTTTCAGTTTTTGGTGAGATGGTATGTGAAAGTTGTGTCCATCGGTATGTGTGTTCTACTGGCAGAGTTGATCTTCTGTGGACTGGGAGAAATGTTTCTGCTCCACAGTCCTTCGCTGGTTTGTTTCAGATCTTGCGGATCTGGGATTTGTCTTATGATGGTGTTCTCTGTGTTTTGGAAAATAAGGTTGAAGTTTGGTAATCTGGAAGTCATGTTTCTATATTCCAGTGTAGGTTTGCATAGTTCAAATGATCTGGTGAAAGGTATTCAATGTATGAAGTATATTGTTTTACTGCAGACGTATTTGAAGAAGTCTGAGATGAAGTCTCATGAATAATGAAGTGTGTTGAGGTGTCTATGTGTCATCTTTGTGCTAGGAAGTGTGTGCATCATTTTTCATTTGTGTTTTCATCAGGTTTGGCCGACTTAGTGTTTATACTTCATTTGAAAAATAAAAAATTAATTGAGGAAGCGTGTGGTTGATTCAAGAATGTTATTTTTGATCTTGAAAAATAATTTTATTGGTCCACTCTTATTCCTTTCCACCGCGAGAATTTTGAGTTGCTAACCTAATTTGAATTTATGAAATGGGTTATTTGTGGCCGACCTTGGTAAATGCTTCTAAGGTTGAGAATGGTATAAAAGCAAGTCGAATTGTGAAGAGTTGTATGACAACGTGATGCAAAGTGATGAAAGTGAGCCACAAATCATAAGATTAGAAGTGTGTGTGTGAGTGAGTAGTGATAGCAGTTTTTAGTGTGTTGAAGGCAGTGAGCTGAAGGTTTCTGTAATCCTGCGAATGTGCTTTAATTGCTGTGATGGATCTTTTGTTCTCTTTTGTATTTGTAGGCTCTGAGCCTCCCTGTTGGACAGTGATTCCTTTTTGTAGGTAAAAATCCTTTGTACTTGGACAGTGAGTCCTCTTTTGGGCAGCGAGCCTTTGTATTCTGTTTATAATCTCTTATATTGTGAGTTAACCCTCATTGTGGTTTTTCCCTTATTGGGTTTTCCACGTAAAAATCTGGTGTTCATTGTGTTGATTTACTTTCTGTTATTTGTGTTTCATGCTCATAATTAATAACAAAATAGTGTGGTTGAAGAATTGATAAGTGATAAAGTTTTAAGTTTGAACTTGTGTAACAATTGATTCACCCCCCCTCTTAGTTGTCCTGCGCCTATTTAACAAGAACTTGTATATTTATTATTTAGTTATCCACTTAGGTCTTCTTTACATATTATTAACTTTACTTAGGGACATTTTGAATTTATACTTTATTGGTTGTATTCTTAGTCTCTTGGGTGCTATATCCCTTTATATCACTACACACCCTTAATCTATCTTCGACATATGCTTAGAACTCTAATGCATCAAGGAATAAGACATAACTTATCAAATTGTACAAAACAAAGCATAAGACCTCTAAATTGAGGTTAAAAGAGGTATGTATATACCTATCTAGGATCATATATTTAATGAGAAATTTGTACCTAAAGGAATTATTCATAAGTGGAATAGAAATCAAGAGAAAATTAAGAATGGGAGGTTTGGAAAAAATGATTTTATAAACCCTTATTTAGGAATTCCACTAGTTTGAAAAACTCATAGGTGATCCTTTTAGGGATCACATACCTCATATTTGAAATTAGATAAATGATTATGTTGAGGGAATGGGATATTTTATCAAAAAAATATGTTAAATAAAATTATTTTATATTTTCTTAACCTAGTATTTGAGTCTAGGATTTGGCATCAATCAATTTATGTTGAAGACCCATACCCCTTTTGTTTCAAATGTAAGTCCTAAATGGTCATATAAACAAGAAATTTTCCTATTCAAACAAGTTGAGACAAGATAACACAAGTGAAGAAATTATTCCAAATTTAAACTACTCCCATTGAATATTATAAAAAAATAATCTAGTTTACCTAGCCTAGAAAGGGGTAACGATCACACTATTCAAGATCTAGCTACAAATAAGTTCATAATAATTTATTTCAAGTTTTTGTTTTTGAAGTTCCCATCCTCCAGGTGCTCAATGAGCCCCCCTTAAATAATTTCTATAAATATTTTTAATTTTTTTCATCTTTTATCTATGAAAACTTTAAAACCATCCATCAACATACATGCTATCTCTATGCTATGTACTCCTCATAAATATCCATTAAGACCCATCTTAGAGTCACCCTCCTCCCCTTCTAGACATTAGAAAATTATATAAAAAACATCACTTGTCATGGCCTTTGTGTTGGTAAAAGGTGTAGATCTTGACCTCAAAATATTTTGTTGAAATATCAATTTTATCCTTGTTGGTGATCTCATATTTAATTATCTTATGGAGGACATGTAGGTCATTATATGCAAGTATAACTTTCACAAGTAATTATTTTACTTGAATACAAACAATACTTATTGTAAAGCATTTTAGAAGTCATGTTCCAAACAATGAATAATTTCAATTTCATGTAAATAATTATATTATAGAAGGAGAAAGGGAGAGATGAAACCAACTCATAGTTATAATTTATTAATGTACAAGATAAGACTAATAAAATGAAAGAGAGAAGTACCAAAGGAGAGAGGCAGAGAGTAGGTATCCAAGGAGAAAGAAAGAGAGGGTAGCACTACATATATGATAGAAGGAGAGAGGGAGAGATGGAACCTACTCATAATTCTAATTTCTTAATGTAAAAGATTTAAGGCTAATTTAAAATGAAAGAGAGAGAGAGAAGCATCTAAGGAGAGATAGAGAGAGTAGATATATCTAAGGAGAGAGAGGATATCTCACTACACATATGATAGGAGAGAGGGAGAGATGAGAGAGGGGTGTCATGTAAGGAGAGAGGGAGAGAGGGTAGCACTATGGTCATGCCCCCTAGGTAGAACTTGAGAGAGGGAGAGAAGAGAGAGAGGTAGCATTATGAATTTATGGTAAATTGAACATGGTTTATATCAATTAGATTTCTTTAAAGAGAAACCAAATCATCTAGAACTCTAATTTCTTAATGTAAGATAATCTAAGTACTAATAAAATGAAAAAAAAAAACTTGATAAGTTTTATAACACAAAATAGTAGTTTCACTTTGAAACCTTATCAAATACATTTAATTTACTTAATTAAAACACATTGCATGTTCAATGAGAATGATCTTCAAGATAGGTTGGGAGGGAGAGAGAGGTAGGTAGGAGTTACTTGTAACAAAGATTAGAAAGTGAGGCAAAGATGGCAAGGGTACTTTGGGAAGAGGAAATTTGATGGGCCAATAAGGATGAGTAAAAGACACGAAGGGATGAGGAAAATTAGAATTCTAATGGAATTAAGACTTAAGCATTTTAATAAAGATGTTCAGGGTTCAGAGCTCCAAAATTTCAAATAAATGATGCAAAGAGAATGGAAAGTCTGATGCTCTAGTGATAGAAAATATTCTAAGGCATTAACATATGCCAGATCTTGGATCATTTACATGACAACCTTATTAAGTCTAATATGCTAACATAAACCATACTTAGATAAATTTTATAAACATTTGGATTGGATTGTTGGGATTGGGTGAAAGGTTATTCTAGGTGGATAAAGGATGATAACTTGATAGACAAGGTGATATAAAGATGGCACATGGGGATTGAAATCCTCAAAAGTATAAAACTCTAACAACTCACAAAACCTAAGGAAATGACCCATATAGCTCCTCACTTGATTTTTTTGGACTTTTTGTAAAATTTGAAGCATCATTAGCATATAGGGGATAATGTACGGTAGAATTTAAAAAAAATGACAAAGAGAAAACCTATTTATATTATCTCATATTAGCTATAAAAGGTGGGCTAACATAAATCCAATGTAAGACATGGACAAACACAACAAAATTTGCATTTTTGGGTATGTATGGCTAGGCTCTAATACCACCCATGTCTACTTGCATCATCTTCACATGGCCATACTCTTGAAACCATGCCATTTCTATTAGTTCCCATATAACTTTGTACACCAATCATGTCACTAAGGGGCCCACAGGTACCAAGAGGTTTTTAAGATTCTTCATCTATCAAATTGTATCCATTTTGAGACCATTAATGGTGTCTTGGGTCAATGTAGAAAAGTATGTAAGGCTTTTGTTCAAATAATAGAGTTTCAAGACTTCACGTGCCAAAGTGGGAAGAAGGTTAAAAACATCTTGAAATTCCAAAATGGTATGTCAAGTTGAGCAAGTTTTGAAATATTAAAATTGAAGGGAAAGGGGGGCTTAGAGAAAAGGCATGTTTGAGATGGTAGGACAAGCAAGTTAGAAATCCCAAAATTGAAGGAAATGAAGAGTTTGGAGGAAAGACATGTCAAGAGGTTGAGATGAGCAACTTTTAAGTCATAAAATTGAAAGAAATGAGAAGGGAATTAGAGGGGGAAAAAAGGAGGGGGATTTGGAGGAAAAGTGTGTTAGAATGAACAATTTTGAAATCCTGAAATGGATTAGTATCACCTATGGAAGGGTCATATTACAAGAAATTGACCATAAATGGCAGCTAAGGTGATATTGCTGGTTCTCCATGCTTTATCTGTGCAGTCTTCGAAGAGGGGAGCACTTATCTGTGCGGATTAAATTTTCGAAAAAATGAGATGAATCTGTCAGATCAGTCCCAGGCCTTGACTACTCGCTTATAACCAGCGAGCAGGACGTTCATCGGGAGGCGAGTTGCAAACAACGGCCTCAGTATTCGCGCTCTGGGCTGAGAGCCATAGTTCATCGTCCAGATTTGTGTGCTTGTCTGAGTTCGATACGCAGATCAAGTAGTACAACCTTCAGAACAGATCCTGTTCAAATAAGGTCGTACTTCATAGTTCTTTACATTTTAATAATAAATGCTCTTCCTTATAACCGTGCTTTAAATGTGGGATATATGGCTGGGTTTGGACATACCCCTCAATGCATTTGAACACACAGCAGTCTTCCGTGGGAGCGCAGTGAACACTTTAAATTCTATGAACAATCAATTTCGGCAGTACGACAATTTCGTTCTTTCTCCCTCTCTAAATGCATTTCAATTTAAGAAGCCTGAATTTTTTTATTATTTGTTTTTTAAACTGGATGTACGAATTTTTATTTTTATTTTATAAAAGATGTATCTAAATGTAAATAATTTATTATTATTATTATTTTCTTTTAAATTGTAATTTTCAAGTAAAAAATTGACCAATAAATATTTAGTGATTTTTATTGATTAGGTTAAATTTGACCTTGTTTCAAATTAAGAGACCACAAAATTCATTAATTTAGTACTGAAGTAAGTAGTAGAGGAAGATTAAGTAGTTCTTAAATTAATCACACAATTGAACTTCTACAACATTTTAATTGATTAAAATTATATTACAATATTACCTATAACAAGATAAAAACTGACACATTAATAAATTATTTTCTTAAACTCATTTTAATTATTTTTTAAAAACTAATTTAAAAAATAATAGTATTTCAATGTAAATATTCAAATTTCAGTTTTTGCAAGCAAAATATCATAAAATTTAAATGATTTTGCACTCTGTTTATTATGTGTACAATTTTATTGTGAGATGGTACAATTAAAAGAAGAAATTGTATTTCTTAGCCAATAGTTAATAAGATCATACTTGCATACTTTTGTTTATAAGTATGGAGACAATGGTTGAAAATAAAAAGGTGTCAAATCCTCCTCCTCCAAATAAAATTCACATGAATTGAATGAATTGAAATTATTAAAGGTACATGAAGAAATGAAGTGTGGAAGGCTTAATGTATCAACAATGAACTAAATATAGTAAATAGTTCAAACAAATAGTAAGATTAACATAATGTTAATAGTATTCAAAATTAGTCCATAATGATCATTTTATAGGTTTGATTGAGATAGGTAAAAAAGTGGACCAAGCTTTGAGTATTGTGCAATCTTTCATTTAATCCTAGTAACACACAAACGTGGATGTCATCGAGGCTTCAAAAGGCCTAGCTATTTCATGGAACCCTAGGAAAATGGACATCTTTGTTCTTGAATCTTCAACTAGTTGGTTGTAGTATGAGTTTAAATCTCTTCAACAATATACTATAAAATATTGTGTCAATATTATAGTTCCAAAAGCTTAATTTGAAAAAATACTCCTTGGATAAGCTATCACAACTTTTTTTGTCTTACGATGGGAAGATGTATTTTTAGTAGTGATTTTAATGCTATTATAGGCCATTTAGATAAAAGAGGTAGCATCAATAGGCCCCCAAAATTTGAGCTAGAATAAGTTTCCCACAGTGGATTTTAATCTCTTTGGTAGTGTTATTTTAAATTAGGGAATTTCACATGAAAAAATCATCAAAAAAACTTATGCAATATAATGGTATGATGGGATAGGTTTCTAGTATCTCCTGAATGGATGCTTAATTAATCATCAATGACATTTGTTGTTGTGAATGCATTTGTCTTTGATCACTTTCCCATTTCTTTGCATATTTTGTTGGACTCTTCTCAACTCTAATGCCCCTTCAAATTTGAATCTATGTAGCTTATTCAACCTTCTTTCCATGACTCAATGGTTTTGTGGGGGCATGAAGGAATAGGTTTTAAGGGTTAAAAAATGTTCATCTTTGCTTAGAAATTTAAATCTTTGAAAGATAAAATCAAAAAATGAAATCTTGAAGTATTTGGAAACATTTTGTTGACAATACTAAGTTTAAAATGAATTGGAAATTATTAGTGTTGATATCCAATCTAATGGTCTACTAGATGGGCTTATTACATTGGAAAACACAAATTTGTATAACTAAAAAATTGTTCTATCAAAGAAGAGTTTGAAGATAAAAATTTAGGGAAAGTAGACCAAATAGATAGATATGAATAACAAGTACATTCATCAATTTAGCATGGTGCATTAGACAATAACAAGATACACTCTAAAATTTTAAGTAGGAAATGAAATTTATGATCCCTTTGAGTTACAATCGGAAACAATTCTTATATTCTCTAATTTTCTCACTCAAAATAATATAGATTTAAGATAAGCTTCTTATTTCTTATCTAATACACCTCTCCTTGTCTCAAAGGAAGGATTAGATAGGAAACTATAGAAAATGGAGAAGATCAAAATCAAAATTCTCTAAGGAAAGAGGTGAACCATCAAATAAAATATTTTCCACTAATAATGTAACAAACTCAAAGGCTATCATGAGGTCATGCTTAATGATCCCTTGCATTGCTTTCATTCAATCCAGTCACACAAGTATCTTCATTACTCTTTACAACACTCGACCATGTTTACACATCTGAAACATATTCCATGAAATTGGCATTACACAATTCCTTTAGTTTTGACTGTGAATCATGAAGTTGGTCCCTTGTATCCTCAAAAAGATCTAAGTAGTCTTCAAGAGCCGAAATACTGGGATTTCTTTTTTTGAGCTTTTCTATAAAATGAGAAATCACTTCTTCACTAGCCGAAACTAGCTGGTTTTTGTTCTTTTGTGAGACATTGCATGCCATTGGATTTTTATAGAGTAAACAACTTTGCAAGATTAAGATTTGTCTATTTTTATCCTTTACAAATTTTTAATTATTTGTCATAAATTTCCATTTTGCATTTTACATATATAGCTGAAAATAAACAACCATATAAGCATGCCACATGTAATACAAAGCAAAAATAAAATTCAAACTCCATTACCATTCATATTATAAAAATAGAAAGACCACAAACTAACAAAAAATTATTTGATCTCTATTATGCCACCATTGTCAATCATAATACAAAAATACTTTATCATTTCGCCCTTCCATGAGCACACCCTCATTAAATAGCACTCAAAATTTGCATCCAAAAGATCAATAGAGAACCAAAAATGGAGGACATTCCCCAACTTGTCTAGACATTTATAGAGCTTAACTTGGTTTTGCAAAATAGTGTGAAGGAGTTCAACCACACAATTTATATGCACTTCAATGAGACCTCCAAGACTGTTGACATCCTCATGAAGCATGTATGCATAGGCCACCTTCAAGAGCATGGAAACATCCTAGACACAGAAGAAAGATATTGTGTTATATTGAACACATTTTTCCTACCTAATGATTGACCAAGATCATCCAAAATCTTCCTCATAGCTTCACAAACCTTACCACTAAAGTCTTCATCTTCTTTTTTTGCTAGCACCCATAGTCACAACATCCAAATCTATAGCCTAAGATTTGCGAGCTCATGAGAAATGTAATAAAATAATAATTTTTCTACTCTTCTTGCACTCAACATCCCTATACCAAGGATATTATTTGTTTCCTCTTTCACCTCTATCGCTAGCTTCCTCTTTCCTTTTCTTTTATTGTTTCTATCATTTCTTACTAGCTTCATCATCATTAACACTAGGTATACTAACATGGGTTCTCCACTCTAATAAATATAGAGACAAGTGGCCAAAATGATTACTCATCTTATGTAGGGACAACAAACTTAATGTTAATATTTTCCTAATAAATTTAGCCAATTCATAATAATAATAAATAAATAATGCAACATCTCTTCAAATCTTGCAGTACACAACCAATTAGTAACATCAAATAGTATCAAAAACATTTTTCATTTTCCTTTTTCACCATACATCAATGGCATATGGATGAAATTTTAAAGTTGTGTCACACTTCAAACAAACTTATTAACATTTCCCAACTTGTCTAGACATTTATAGAGCTTAACTTGGTTCTTCAAAATAGTGTGAAGACGCTCAACCACACAATCTATATACACTTTAGTGAGATCTCCAAGATTGTCAATATCTTCATAAAACATGATGCATAGACCACCTTCGAGGACATGGAAATACCCTAAACACACAAGAAAAAAAATGTATTATTTTGAAAACATTTTTCCTACCTAATGATTCACCAAGATCATCCAAAATCTTCCTCATAACTTCACATACCTTACCACAAAAATCCTTATCTACTTTGTTTGCTTAGTCCCC
Source organism: Sequoia sempervirens (assembly GCA_007258455.2). NCBI lineage: Eukaryota > Viridiplantae > Streptophyta > Pinopsida > Cupressales > Cupressaceae > Sequoia > Sequoia sempervirens. The sequence goes on from VDFB02284871.1 coordinate 90,370, forward strand.
ATAGTCACAACATCCAAATCTATAGCCTAGGATACATGAGCTCAGGAGAAATGTGATCAAAAAATCATTTTTCTACTCTTATTTATTAAATGTCAAACTGTGATTCTTAATTAAAAGCAACCATCATCTCTTAAAAATGTTTTAAATTTCTTTGATAGTGTTTTCAAGCTACAAACAATGCCTATTACATTTAAGTGGCTTACATTCAATTAACAAGCTTTGAACACCTTTTTTTCCATAATCATGTATTCTTTATATGCGCAAAAATTGAATAAAATCCAAGCATGGATACAATGCCAGCTTAGTAGAGATGCATTCTAGAAGCTTTCCCAACCCCTATGAAATGTTAGAGGGGCCCTGTTGCTGGACTTAGAGAGCTGCCCCATTTTTTTTAATAAGATGGAGTCATAACAAAAATTAAGCTTAACCAAAATCATTATGGTAATGACTATAGGGGATGTATATAGAGAAAGGAGCCTATGTAAGTAATGGTCAAATTTACAGGAGAGATTGAACACTTTTTTTTCCCATAATCATGTATTCTTTATATGCGCAGAAACTGAGAATAAATATTGCAGCTCTGTCATTACCGTTGCTGAAATTAGCCAGTGTAAAGGTCAAAATCCAAAGAAGTCAGTCGACACTTTCCTCAATTGGACCATACTTCTTGCTAAATCTTGATAAGTGGTACTTATTTTAATATAAAGGTTATTGGGTCTATTTTATAAAATTTTGATGCAATTTATTTTAATTTTATGTATTTTCTTATGTAAAGATTCATTTTCATTAGGGTAGTTGTAAAGGGAAGTAATTTTTTTAAAGTTTGATTTAGGTTAATTAAATCAAATGTATATACATTAACATAAATCAATTTAATTTAAAGTAATTGGGTCAAAAGTTTAGATGAAATTCAACTATCAGTTGTTGTACAATGAGAATTCTAAATTTTTGCACAAAGTTTTCTAATTTTTTTACAACCTCTTAGGGGCTTAATTATTGTGAAAGAGGAATTGGTTGTTGTGTAACCTCTACTTCATTGTCATACAAGTGAATGCTAACTCTTCATATGAGAATACATGTATATATGGATAATATAGGGTTAAATGCATGAGAATGAGTGTAAATGAAGATGGGTGATGGAAGGAGGAAGGAGCCCAACTTTGCACAAGATTGTGTATTTCATTTTTATATAATTGTATTAATTTGTTTCATCAAAATGGGTCCAAAATTAAATGGGAATTGACATAAGTATACAAATTTGATTATTACATTAGTAAATATTGATTAGTTTAGATGTTCTATTAGAAACTATATCATGTTAAATCTATTGATAAGTGCAGATTAAAATTCATTTAATGTTCCTTGAGTATTAATGAGTTATGGTTGAATATGTAATCCTAAAAGAACTATTATATCCTTTTGAGATACATAATTCGCAAATTACAAGTGATTTCATTTAAGAACTATGTCTAATAATAAGCACTATATTATTTTCTTGTAGTGTACATACTCACAATGGTTACTTACTTCATTGCATGAAATTTAGAGAAGGATACACTAATTTTGACAATAAAATTTTATAGAAGGCCTTCAAATTACATGACATCCTTAAACAAATAACATATAATTAAGACGTTTTTTTTTAAATTTCATAGTTAAAAAAAAACTATATGTAACATTGGGGACTAAATTACATTTTCTTGCCACTTATCAACTAAGATAGATGACCAAAATATGAGGGTGTACTAGTCATTTTGAACATGTTGTAAATATACTACATGGATTAGTATTACAAATGGGAGGGTTATATTTATTTGGTATATTTCATATACAATAAAACAACACTTGACTCTCTCTATATAGGTCCCATTAAATAGATGTGACAAAAAGTGTTGTAAAATTATAAAAAAATAGCTTGTCATAAGATCAAATAGCATGAATGTTATAAAAGATAAAGTATATATATAAAAAAATCTTATTAACGATATTGATCAATAGGAGATATGAATACATAGAGAGGGTTCTAAGATAGTTCAATTGGGGATGAGGTATTATGTCAAGGTAAACTTGAAAAAAGGTGAACAAATATTTAAAAATATACTAAAATTGCATCTAGGTACTATAACCTTTCAACATTCTAGAAGTAATAAGTATGAAAGTTATGAATTAATAAAGAACCAAAAAAATAGCTAATATTCACATATAGATTTCCTAAACATCCCTTGTTTATTTAATCAAGAAATATTTTGCAAGAATTATCTTTGTTCCTTCTTTATTTGACTAAAGAAGTTTATTATTTTAAACATTTTGGTAATTGTGTTATATTTTATTAATTTCTTATTGATTAATGTAGAAACATGATATAGCTTACAAGTGAACATATGTTGAAAAATGAAAGAATCAAGTGCATAACAATGATAAATCATAGATGAAAATAAAATAACCATATAAGAGATGCAAACCATTACACAAGATATATGTGGAGAAACGCTTGCAAAAAAAGCTACACGCCCAAAGATATCCAAAGCTTGTATTAATCCTTCAAAAGAGTTACATCAATATAAATTCTCCCTATAAAATTGTGTATCACTTCATTACTTCTACAACTTGCACAACAATTTATTTTTCCTCCTACTCCAAGCTCCAATACATAGTCAAAATTAATACAAGAAACCACAAATAGTTTACAACATAATGGATTCAAATCATGAGCCAAGTAGTTTACATGAAAAAAATACCTCTTGATATGTGTTTGGGAGTTACAAGCATCTTTCTAGAAGCTTCAAGACTTTTTCTCATGAACTTGGGCATCCAAATTCAATAGATGACAAAAATAACCCACTAGAAGACACAATAACAACACCTTATATTTAAAAAAGACTACCCATTTTTTGCACATAGTCAAAGATGCTTTCACACACCTCTTACAATGTCATGGTTTCTTCTTACACCACTATAAATAGCAAGATTCTTTTCCACTTAGCAAGTGTCCAAAGGTGTTGTCATTGTCCAAATTAAGCTTCCACACTCAATGCCGCATTGAAGACATCCTAGATATAGCCTATGAGAGAAACAATATTGTTGGGTCTCCTCTACCTATGATCTGGTGGTCTCAAAAGGAGATGATTTCAACCTATCCTTGCTAATATTAATGTTTGGCTATAGGAGAAGGGGATAAGGTTGAAATAATTCAACACTAGATTCGAGGAAGAAGAACCTGAAGGACATGCATGCAACAAGGTTAGACTGAGGACAAAGAATAAGGGAGACGTGCCTAGCTCAAGAAAAACCCCAAGCAAACCAAAGATCAAGTTCATTGTGAAAGGGAGTAAAATTCAAACTACTGAAGGGTCATCCACCATCATAGGGGAGGTGTCAGTTTAGGAAAAAGAAAAAGGAGAGGAAGTCTTATGCCTTGCATAACCACCCCATTTTATTTTGGAACAAAATGGGTCCCCCTTGTTTTTGTTTTGTCTTTGGTTTTGGTTTGGGTCTTAGGATTTGTTTGTTTTTCTCCTAAGTCTTTCTTTCTTTCGTTCTGTCAGAAGTGAAGCCGGAACTGAAATTGGACTCTAAACTTTTCCAAGGTTCCTAGTTCGGGTTTCGTTTTGACTTCAGTTCCGCCTTTCTTCCTTGGTTCTCTTCATTGTTTTTCGATTTGTTTTCCACTCTTGGGTCTATTTTCTCCTTGGGTTTGTTTGTTGTTTTCCTTGCATCTTGTTTTTTCCCGACTGGAAGCGAAACCGAGATTGGAACCTAATTTGGAATTTTTAAATTCCAGATTTATTTCCTGTTTCGATTCTGACTCCTCTTGTTTGCATTGTGGTGTTTGTTTCATTCGTGTTGTTTGGGCCAGGTTTGTTTTTGTTCAGTTCTCGCTTCCCTTCGTGTTTGCCCATCTTTGTTTCGTTTCATGTTTCTTGGTCAGGAGCAGAACCGAAATCAGACACGAACTTTGAACTTTGTGAAAGTTCTAGTTCCAGTTTTGGTTCCGATTCTGCCCCCGTTTCTTTTCTTTATTGTTGTCTTTGTTGCGGAACTGGGATCAGGTTTGGAGTTCAATAAGGAACTTGTCAAAGCTTTCTTGTTTGGTTCCAAACTCGGGTCTACTTCTGCCCTATTTTAGGTGTTCATGGGACTTAATTGTTTTAATGCTATGAGATTTCCACAATCCATAGTGCTGAAGATTTTTAATTTTCTGGATTTTGAGATTGTGTTGGAGTTTTTTCATCAACGTTTCGGATCACACTCAGTGATCCATCATCAGGATGCTAGACAACATTAATTTTTTTAATGCTAGTTTGTTTTCATTGTTTGCTCCGCCTCCGACCAACCATCTTAATGGAATTAATTGTAGCCTCTTCGCACACACAAATTGATTTTAAATTCCTAATCACATTTAATTGGCTCATTATCTTTGTGTTGGCGTTTAAATTAGCACCTCTGGAGTGCTGATTGTAAACGTTCAGCTATTTCAAATGTTTTGCAACACTTCTTCATTATTTAAAGAGGAGAAGTCCCTCTCTGCTGGGAGCAATGCGTAGGGAAGGGAAATGTTAACTAAAGTTCCTATCTTTTTATGCTTCAGCGGCAGGACACAAGGGTGCACAAACACAATGCGCCGTAGCTAAGCTTTTCTCTGGTTTCTGCAGATCTTAACTACGACTAACTAGCTTCTATCTATCCAATACCTTCAAGATGAACAGAGCAGGGGTAAAGGAGGGGAATGGGATGGAATTGTCGAGAATATGACCGAGGCTCACTAGTATACACCGGATAAGGTACAAAACTCTACGGTAAACTAGATCTGAGACTGCCAAGGAGGAGGGACTCCTATCCGAGGTATGGGCTTAGGAAATAGTTTACTAGAAACAACAAAATCACGATGCCTTGGCCAACGAGCTTGCTAAGGAGGAGGGACTCCTATCCGAAGTATAGCTTGGAAGTCAACATTAAACAACATCAAACGATAACTGTCAATAACAAATATCCAAGGAGGAGGGACTCCTATCCGAGGAGGGAAATGAGACAACAAGCTATTAGACCAGGGACATAACTCAAATAAGATGATCAAAATGCGCCTTCCGATATTCTTCTTCAATGCTTCATCAACGAACTACAAAGTTGGGAAAGCAAAGGCACGAAATCATGCACAATTACAATCGTCCAACGAACTCTCATCCAAGAGTGAACAAGTATTCGCTTTCAAAGCTGTTGGCAACAATGGCGCAGCAATTTTGCATAGCAAGTAAAAGTTAAACAAATAATGAGCCCAAGGCTCTTATTTATAGAACTCAAAGGAGTGGGCAACCCCAAAATCTCCTTGAGTTAACAATGAGTTCTTGCCAATCAATTAGCAAGATTTATTCCTAAATAGGGGGAACAAGCAGTTAACTGGAAAACTACTTCAGTTAACTGAAAGTCAACAAAGAGTCAACTGGAAACTACTTCAGTTGACTAAAAGCAAACTAAAGGTGAACTTAAATGTAAAGTCTCCCTCCAAAATAGACATCCACATTTAGTGGAGATCTAAGATCCACGAATCATGGAAGCCAATTAGACATCCTTAATCAGTGGGATCTGACAATGCATGATTTAAGGAAAGTGGAGTTAAACTTGGAAAGAAGCATCAAGTTAACTCCAACTACATTTAATAGCACCTTGAGTTGACTTGGAAAGAAGCATCAAGTCAACTCAAGTCTCATGAATGCCACTTGGAGGGTAGGACGTCCTTCTTAGGTGTCTGACACCTCATCATCACTTCCAGTCAACAACACCTTGATCCATGTTTTGACTTCTTCCGCTTCCGAATATTCAATGCTTTGATGACACGACATCTCTTCTTCTTGTGCAAGTTGTTGCTCTTGGTAACTTTTGGCGGCTCCATGCTTGGAATGACCTCTTCGCATCTGGCAAGCCAAGGTGCTTACTGCCACGCGGGAGGTGGTAATATTGGTCTTTTGCTGCAAGATCAGTCTTTCTTTCTTCTTCGTCCAGAGTAATTGCTGCAGGTCTCCACTGAGCGGGACATGTATTCTTTTCAAAGATAAAGATCTGTAGACTGTTGGTGATGTCTGTTTGCTCTCCAACAATGTGTGTAAGATCTGGTTGGAGAGTTGCTGGTGCAAGGTCTAGTTGTTCAATTGGAGTCCAAGGATGCCAAATTGTCATTCTGCGAAGAAGAACTCGCCTGTTGACTGTAAACACGGATGTGTTCAGACAACTTCTGAAAAACCCCTGAAAATAGCGCCCTGCCGAGAAGTATTTTTTCGGAAAAAATCTGGCACATGGGTTTTGTTCGTGCTTCAATGCTGAACAAACCCAGTTCCTCAGAATTTGGATTCTAAAACTTTTTTGAAAAAACCCCCAAAAATAGGGGCAGCAAGTATGCTGATTTTTGGAAATTTGGCGAGATGGGTTTCTCTGGAAAATTATGCTGGATCTACCCAGTTGATCTGATCTGATGTAGCCTGGAACCTTTTTGAAATGTGCAAGAAAACCTAAGACAAGAAGAGAGGAAGTAGACAGAAGATGGATTGGAAGTTTTTATCTGACTCTCTGAGAAAATCCGTCTCTGAATCCAACCTCAAATTAGCAATCTTCTTCTGCTTCAGATTGCAAGAAATATCGAAGAACGGATAAAAACCTTGGCCAGATCTGTAAATGGCGTCCTTGAGAGCTTATGGCTGTTCTTGATCATCAACCTGCAATGAAATAATGAAGTGGGATGTCTATACCTTGATTACATAGACTCAAGCCTTAGATCCACAAGTTTGGGGACCTAACTCACGATCAAAAGCGATTTTGGCTTGATCTAAAGTTTAAAAAGGTGATTTCCACTGATCATGGAGTGTTTTAGCCAAGTTTTGCTCAAAATATCTTGACTTTAGTCAACAACTTGACCTTTGACTTCTTTAAGGCATCCCTTTTGATTTTTGCAAGTTTTTTATTATTTTCTCTCTTGAACAACCTCAGTTTGATCCTGAATCTGGCTTGATCTGTTGATCCTGAGATGATGCTGACACATTCACTGCGGAGCTGGATTTGACCTGAAGAGGAGTGCCTGGGAGGCATGATGATGAAAAGCTGAGTTTAGGGCTTCAAAAGAATGGGTGCCTTTTCCAAGAAAAGGCTCTTTTGCTAATGCCTTGGTGAATTTTCAAACTCTGTTCTTCAGCCTTTTGAAATGGCCTCTCGTGCTTTGATCTAGATTTCTCATTGATCAGAGAGTTAGATGATTTCACTTGATGTCTCATCAGGTACCCAGCTCTGTTCTGCCAAAAATGACTGACTTTAGAAAACCTGGATCTCATTTTAGGGTTCCTTTATTTAAGGGCCCCCCTCCTTGAAAAGGGCACTTTTGTCCTTTAGTAAATTTATCTTTGTCTGAAAAGTTGCCTACTTTGATCTTGATTATCCGTTGACTGCTCTGTCAGATGTTGGTGCTTGCAGTTGCGTTTCCGAGATCTACTTGGGCTGAGAAGGTTATCCTGGGAAGCCTTTTGTCATTTATTAGCATCTGGAGGTCCAAAAAAAAGGTAGCCTTTCTTTTGAAAAGGCTCTTTTTTCTTAGAACCTCGCCGTTAACTGTGGTTTCCTGATATTTCCTCAACTGCCTCTTTTTGCTTTATCAACAGCTGCTTGTGATCTGTCCCTCAGATGATTAATTTGTTTGTTTCACTGTCGCGCCAGCAGGCAAACGTCAAGAATGAATGCCTTGGATGATCTGGGTGACTTCATTTGACCTTAAAAGATCATGGGCGCCCCTGCTTGAAAAAGGCTCTTTTCAGCATGTGAACAATCTCTCCTTCGTAATATTTCCAGAGTTAGTCAAATTTTGACCTTTTTCACTTTCAGGAAACTCCTCCGTCGAAGATCACCATTTCTTCATGTCTCACGTTCATCGTGTATGGATGTTTGGGAAAAATGACTAAGGCATTTGACTGTATAGCCTCCTCTTGGTAGCAAGGCATGCATTCTCCAGACTTAGTCAATTTTCAGCATTTTTCATTTTTTGAAAATCCCAAACTTAGTCAATTTTCAGCATTTTTCATTTTGAAAATCCCCTTCATCAAACAACATCATTTTTGACCTTTTCTGCCATGGTTGTGTCGTTGAAGCTTTTGAAGCTTAGCTTTCAGCACCTGGTACTGGCCAATCTGCCATTAATGGCTGCGAAGGTTCTAACTTTGTTCCTGAAAAATAGAAAAAGACCCACCAGAGTAGAACATGTCTTTTGATGATTCTGACTTGACCAATGTGATCGTGAAGCCTTTTAACCCTATCAAAATCATTTTCAAACATTTCTGGGAAGGTCCTATTTTCGGGGGTTTTCCCTGAAAATAGGGGCAAAAACCCTAATTTTCAAATTTTCAGAATTTTGCACACGTGTTCCTTGACAGAAACCCACCAAGATTCTATGATTGGTTTGACCTAAAACAGACCTTTCATGGCATTTTAACAAGATTTAGCTCAATTTACACAGAATGCCAAAAAATTTATTTGGGGTACAACATAGGCTCCGTCTGGTGACCATGTCGGATACCTACGGCATAGGAGAACCGAGAATCTCAAGTTTCGTAGACCAGTATATATAATCAGTTGGGTAACGGAGTCAGGACTTTGGTTCCATACATACCTAAAAATAGAGTTCACCTTATTTATTGGGTTCCCCAATTTATTCACCTACGACAAAACATCTAAGAAATCACCTAAAACACGACAATACTTTACAGAACGGGGAAAAACATAACAACATAACGTTAAAGCGAAGAAAAATTATTTTACAAAGAACTCACCCCATCCCCAAAAGGACGAAATGCTTCAAGTATCGCCTGCTTCATGGCAGAGCGAAGAGCCTCCCATCGGTGCTGCTTCTGCCTAAAAGGCTTTACTTCTTTTCTGATGGGAATTACAGGAGACAATCCCTCTGGGATGAAGATTCTCAGGTATTCATATATCCAAGCAAAAGTACTCTGACAAAATTCAGAATATGATGCAAATGGGAAAGCTGATACCCCTGAGGCATTAGTTCCGCTATAGTTCATCCTCGGGATGTTGAACTCTTCAAACCAGTTGATCGAGTTCCAAACTCGATTTCTATAATGCCGTAGGTGATCTTTGCTGACCTGAAAATATCCATTGACCGGCTCACAAATCAGCTCCAGATCACCTTTAATACATAGGAATTTGATTCCCATGTCTTCGGCATCTTTGAGGCCTAATAAAAGCACCTCTTTCTCAGCCTCAGTGAATTCCAATTTCACTGGTGAGTGTAATTGTCCTTTAGGGGAGATGATCACTTCCCCTGCTTTTGAACTTGTATCTGAACAACCTCCATCGAACTGTGTTGTCCATGACCTTGTGTCCTCTAGCAGTCTTTTTTCAGAACAAGCAATGTTCTGATCTTTAGTTTCTATCTCTGCCAGAGTCACATAATTGCCGGGACGTGTTTCAGGCTTTGCTCCTGCTGGAACAGATGACTTGAGCACAGCCTGCTTCTTCACAACATTGAGAATCTGATCTATTTGTTCTGGATGATCCTGAAGATATTCTAGTTGAGAGATTTGTACCTTGGTCTTCATCATGGAAGCTACGATGTCAAAATTTGCTAAAGACATCTCTTGAGCAACTGGAACAACGTTCTTCTATGAAGATCTGGGATTGGAAGTGGAAGGCACCTCTTCACCCTTTTCGTTTGATTTCCATCTTTCTTCCTCTTCTTTCTGTGCTTTCAAGTGTTGAACACGTGTAGTCACAGGCGTTGAAAATTTTTCATGATTCACCGCAAGAGAATACTGACGGTATGCTTCTTTTTCTTCTTTAATAACGGGTTCGAAGTTTCCCGTTGCGGAGTCGCCATCGAAGTTGTCCGTCTGTGGTAAGACAACATTCGAACTTGTTGGTACAAAACTAGAACTGGGAGCAGCTTCAGCGTATCCCATGATTTGGGTCATTCTCAGATTCTTAGGACATGTGGATCTGGTATGTTCATTACTGTCATGGAAACAACAAAACACTGCACTGTGCGCAGCTTCAATCATTGGTCTTGATGGAGGTGTTGGCAACCGTGGCTGAAGATTGTCTCTCTTTGGCTGGTACGGTTGCTGAGCTAGAGATCTGATAGAATCTGTTTTCATCAAGCCGGAAGTGATCATATTATCCTCCAACATGATGGCGTGTTCTTGCACACTCTTCAACTCTGTTTCTTTTGCCATCTTCAGGAAGAAGGCAATCTCTGATGGAAGAGCATTTATGAAACAGCTTATCAGGATCTCTGGTGATGGATCGAGCGTAGAAGAAATTCTTGTAACAAGACGATTAAATCTTGATACAAATTCCCTCATGTGTTCATTGTGTTCCATCTTTGAATTTGTAAGCTGGGCAAACAACATATGATTGTCTTCAGCGGGCTTGAATCTCGCCAAAAACTTCTCGCTCATAGTTTCCCAGCTTGTAATAATGCCTGGCTTCAGGTGACTGAACCACTCAGCAGCATCTCCAACAAGAGTCTCCACAAAGAGACGCACTGCGATGTCTTCATGTGGCACATGCAAGATGGCGCAAGCCGTTGTGAATGCAGCAAAATGTTCATCTGGGTGTTGACTTCCATCGCCATGAAATTGGGGAAAGTGCTTCCTTGACCCTTTAGGTAACTCATGATTTACCTGAAAAGCCAAAGGTCCAATACTATTACCCCAAGGTAATGAAGGCGGACGCCTCTTGCCAGCATTGTTGTTGTTACCATCCATTGCTTCTTGTATGGATCATGCAATTGGATGCCAGAGGATCATTCCCGTGACATAAAAGCGTTAGCTTTTCTTGAAGTTTGATGCCTCGTTGCCCCACGGTGGGCGCCAGAAAACTGTTGGCGTTTAAATTAGCACCTCTGGAGTGCTGATTGTAAACGTTCAGCTATTTCAAATGTTTTGCAACACTTCTTCGTTATTTAAAGAGGAGAAGTCCCTCTCTGCTGGGAGCAATGCGTAGGGAAGGGAAATGTTAACTAAAGTTCCTATCTTTTTATGCTTCAGCGGCAGGACACAAGGGTGCATAAACACAATGCGCCATAGCTAAGCTTTTCTCTGGTTTCTGCAGATCTTAACTACGACTAACTAGCTTCTATCTATCCAATACCTTCAAGATGAATAGAGCATGAGGGTAAAGGAGTGGGAATGGGATGGTTGGATCACTTGAATTCGCCGTCTCCAGAGAATATGACCGAGGCTCTGAACTCTCGGGTATACACCGGGATAAGGTTGGTACAAGCAAACACTCTACACGGTAAACTAGATCTGAGACCTGCCAAGGAGGAGGGACTCCTATCCGAGGTATGGGCTTAGGAAATAGTTTACTAGAAACAACAAAATCATGATGCCTTGGCCAACGAGCTTGCTAAGGAGGAGGGACTCCTATCCGAAGTATAGCTTGGAAGTCAACACATTAAACAACATCAAACGATAACTGTCAATAACAAATATCCAAGGAGGAGGGACTCCTATCCGAGGAGGGAAATGAGACAACAAGCTATTAGACACAGGACGTAGACATAACTCAAATAAGATGATCAAAATGCAAGCGCCTTCTAATATTCTTCTTCAATGCTTCATCAACGAACTACAAAAGTTGGGAAAGCAAAGGCACGAAATCATGCACAATTACAATCGTCCAACGAACTCTCATCCAAGAGTGAACAAGTATTCGCTTTCAAAGCTGTTGGCAACAATGGCGCAGCAATTTTGCATAGCAAGTAAAAGTTAAACAAATAATGAGCCCAAGGCTCTTATTTATAGAACTCAAAGGAGTGGGCAACCCCAAAATCTCCTTGAGTTAACAATGAGTTCTTGCCAATCAATTAGCAAGATTTATTCCTAAATAGGGGGAACAAGCAGTTAACTGGAAAGCTACTTCAGTTAACTGAAAGTCAACAAAGAGTCAACTGGAAACTACTTCAGTTGACTAAAAGCAAACTAAAGGTGAACTTAAATGTAAAGTCTCCCTCCAAAATAGACATCCACATTTAGTGGAGATCTAAGATCCACGAATCATGGAAGCCAATTAGACATCCTTAATCAGTGGGATCTGACAATGCATGATTTAAGGAAAGTGGAGTTAAACTTGGAAAGAAGCATCAAGTTAACTCCAACTACATTTAATAGCACCTTGAGTTGACTTGGAAAGAAGCATCAAGTCAACTCAAGTCTCATGAATGCCACTTGGAGGGTAGGACGTCCTTCTTAGGTGTCTGACACCTCATCATCACTTCCGGTCAACACCTTGATCCATGTTTTGACTTCTTCCGCTTCCGGATATTCAATGCTTTGATGACACGACATCTCTTCTTCTTGTGCAAGTTGTTGCTCTTGGTAACTTTTGGCGGCTCCATGCTTGGAATGACCTCTTCGCATCTGGCAAGCCAAGGTGCTTACTGCCACGCGGGAGGTGGTAATATTGGTCTTTTGCTGCAAGATCAGTCTTTCTTTCTTCTTCGTCCAGAGTAATTGCTGCAGGTCTCCACTGAGCGGGACATGTATTCTTTTCAAAGATAAAGATCTGCAGACTGTTGGTGATGTCCGTTTGCTCTCCAACAATGTGTGTAAGATCTGGTTGGAGAGTTGCTGGTGCAAGGTCTAGTTGTTCAATTAGAGTCCAAGGATGCCAAATTGTCATTCTGCGAAGAAGAACTCGCCTGTTGACTATAAACACGGACGTGTTCAGACAACTTCTAAAAAACCCCTGAAAATAGCGCCCTGCTGAGAAGTATTTTTCCGAAAAAAATCTGGCACATGGGTTTTGTTCGTGCTTCAATGCTGAACAAACCCAGTTCCTCAGAATTTGGATTCTAAAACTTTTTCGAAAAAACCCCCAAAAATAGGGGCAGCAAGTATGCTGATTTTCAGAAATTTAGCGAGATGGGTTTCTCTGGAAAATTATGCTGGATCTACCCAGTTGATCTGATCTGATGTAGCCTGGAACCTTTTTGAAATGTGCAAGAAAACCTAAGACAAGAAGAGAGGAAGTAGACAGAGGATGGATTGGAAGTTTTTATCTGACTCTCTGAGAAAATCCGTCTCTGAATCCAACCTCAAATTAGCAATCTTCTTCTGCTTCAGATCTACAAGAAATATCGAAGAACGGATGAAAACCTTGGCCAGATCTGTAAATGGCGTCCTTGAGAGCTTATGGTTGTTCTTGATCATCAACCTGCAATGAAATAATGAAGTGGGATGTCTATACCTTGATTACATAGACTCAAGCCTTAGATCCACAAGTTTGGGGACCTAACTCACGATCAAAAGCGATTTTGGCTTGATCTAAAGTTTAAAAAGGTGATTTCCACTGATCGTGGAGTGTTTTAGCCAAGTTTTGCTCAAAATATCTTGACTTTAGTCAACAACTTGACCTTTGACTTCTTCAAGGCGTCCCTTTTGATTTTTGCAAGTTTTTATTATTTTCTCTCTTGAACAACCTCAGTTTGATCCTGAATCTGGCTTGATCTGTTGATCCTGAGATGATGCTGACACATTCACTGCTGAGCTAGATTTGACCTGAAGAGGAGTGCCTGGGAGGCATGATGATGAAAAGCTGAGTTTAGGGCTTCAAAAGAATGGGCGCCTTTTCCAAGAAAAGGCTCTTTTGCTAATGCCTTGGTGAATTTTCAAACTCTGTTCTTCAGCCTTTTGAAATGGCCTCTCGTGCTTTGATCTGGATTTCTCGTTGATCGGAGAGTCAGATGATTTCACTTGATGTCTCATCAGGTACCCAGCTCTGTTCTGCCAAAAATGACTGACTTTAGAAAACCTGGATCTCATTTTAGGGTTCCTTTATTCAAGGGCGCCCCTCCTTGAAAAGGGCGCTTTTGTCCTTTAGCAAATTTATCTTTGTCTGAAAAGTTGCCTACTTTGATCTTGATTATCCGTTGACTGCTCTGTCAGATGTTGGTGCTTGCAGTTGCGTTTCCGAGATCTACTTGGGCTGAGAAGGTTATCCTGGGAAGCCTTTTGTCATTTATTATCTGGAGGTCCAAAAAAAAGGTAGCCTTTCTTTTGAAAAGGCTCTTTTTTCTTAGAACCTCGCCGTTAACTGTGGTTTCCTGATATTTCCTCAACTGCCTCTTTTTGCTTTATCAACAGCTGCTTGTGATCTGTCCCTCAGATGATTAATTTGTTTGTTTCACTGTCGCGCCAGCAGGAAAACGTCAAGAATGAATGCCTTGGATGATCTGGGTGACTTCATTTGACCTTAAAAGATCATGGGCGCCCCTGCTTGAAAAAGGCTCTTTTCAGCATGTGAACAATCTCTCCTTCGTAACATTTCCAGAGTTAGTCAAATTTTGACCTTTTTCACTTTCAGGAAACTCCTCCGTCGAAGATCACCATTTCTTCATGTCTCACGTTCATCGTGTATGGATGTTTGGGAAAAATGACTAAGGCATTTGACTGCATAGCCTCCTCTTGGTAGCAAGGCGTGCATTCTCCAGACTTAGTCAATTTTCAGCATTTTTCATTTTTTGAAAATCCCAGACTTAGTCAATTTTCAGCATTTTTCATTTTGAAAATCCCCTTCATCAAACAACATCATTTTTGACCTTTTCCGCCATGGTTGTGTCGTTGAAGCTTTTGAAGCTTAGCTTTCAGCACCTGGTACTGGCCAATCTGCCATTAATGGCTGCGGAGGTTCTAACTTTGTTCCTGAAAAATAGAAATAGACCCACCAGAGTAGAACATGTCTTTTGATGATTCTGACTTGACCAATGTGATCGTGAAGCCTTTTAACCCTATCAAAATCATTTTCAAACATTTCTGGGAAGGTCCTATTTTCGGGGGTTTTCCCTGAAAATAGGGGCAAAAACCCTAATTTTCAAATTTTCAGAAATTTTGCACACGTGTTCCTTGACAGAAACCCACCAAGATTCTATGATTGGTTTGACCTAAAACAGACCTTTCATGGCATTTTAACAATATTTAGCTCAATTTACACAGAATGCCAAAAAATTTATTTGGGGTACAACACTTTGTTATTTGAGACATTTAAGCATGCCAGAGCCAAAATAACTTCGAGAGGATCGATTAGATTGCGGAACCGAGTTATGAAGCAAATCTTGGTCAGTTTTCGGTCATTTCTTGGGAGCGTTTTAAGGTAGGTTTCTTTTCTCTTTTGTTTCCCGTTTCGTGGTGTTTTGTCGTGTGTTGTTGTGTTTTGGCGCGTTCACAGAAGTCTTGTTTTTGAGAATTCTTCGCTCGTTTCTTGTTCCTTTTCTTTTTCTTTTATGTTCTTTCCCATTCCATTTTTGTTAGTTTTTCGTTCGTCATTTTCCGTTTGTTGTTGCTTTCGTGACAGGTGCATGTTGTCGTGCCCTAGTTCTTAATTAGGGTTTTGATTTTCTAGGTTTGTTTGTACTCTAAATATTTGAAATATGTTTTGAACCCCGTTTCTTCTTGATCTCGTGTCGATTTGATGTGTTCTATGGTGGGTTTGTGTTGCCCTAGATGGTTAAGTCAATGTATTGAGCAAACTAGGGTTTGCCCGATAACCTTTATAAAATAGGTTTGTTGTGCAATTTTCGCACACACGCCCTACCGAAGGCGGGGACCCTCTTTTTTCTTTTGCATCTCTGCCTCTTGGCTTGGTCAAATTTTGGTTTTGCTCTTCTTGGGAGGTTATTTTGGGATTAAGTCTAGACTGGGTTTGATGAGGACAATATTTTGAGGCTCTGGGGGAAATTCGTTTGTCTTGAAATTTGAAAATGTGGATTTTGAAATGAATTTTCAATGTTATATGTAAATATTTTTCACACCTGTGGATAGAGGATGAAAAATTAGGCTGGGTTGCTTTTTGAAGTTTTCGAAAATTCCTTCTAGAAAAAAAGTTATGGAGTTTAGGGGATTTTCACCTTACAGGGAATCTGGGTATTTCCATCCCTGATGGAATCCGCGAAATTTCCAAGACCCCTTCAAAATCCCAAAATTTCCATTTTTGGAAATTTCCAAGACCCCTCAAAATCCTGAAATTTTCCAAAAATGGAATTTTTTTCTGAAATGCAATTTTTCCAAAAGTGAATTTTTTTTCTTGAAATTTTAAAATGTTCAAAATGAAATTCTTGAGATGGAGAAAAAAATTCAAAAATAAAAATTTCCAAAAATGGAAAATTTTTCGAAAATGGAAAGTTTCCATAAAAAATGTAAGTTTTTAAAAGGCCAAAATTTTATTTAAGTTTAATTTGGATTGGATTTTTAACATGTGAGCTACTAATGATGATATCTGTTTTTTAGGATTAAATAAATATTAAAAGGGGGACTTGCATATGGATTTGTGCCAAAAGGGAAATCTAGAAGAGTTCAATTCAAATATTAAAAGTGGGGCCTGCATAAGAATCCGTGCCCATACTGTCTACAGCTGGAAGGAGTTTCTGGGAGACATGTGAAGTTGATTTCATCCTCCAATCAGAATTTTCATTAATGACAAGCTGGCATAATATTGTTTTCTCATTGTTCCATGATGTAACTGATTTTATGCAATTGGATGATGATGTACCATGAGCTCCCAAATCAAATGTAACAGTTTGATGCTTCTAGAATTGCAATTGCAGCCATTGGATGAATTAAATCCTAGCCATTGATTCAAAATGTGATTTTCTATAAAAAGCCAATACCTTCTCATTTGTAAAAGGGATTAAGCTAGGTTTGAATATCTGGTTTGAGGCTGTAAAAGCCATAATTGGCTAAGTTAGAGAAATCAGTAGTAGTAGGAGAGGAGAGACTTGAAATTGTTATGTAATACTGGAGAAGTAATGCAACTGAGTTGTTGATTTGGAAAACTTTGTATTTATCTTTGACAGTTTATGGTTTCTTGTTTTCAATTCTCAATGTTAGATGTTAGATTTCAGTTCTTTTGCAATAATGGTAAAATGTTAATGATGTTGATCGATCTCCGGTCCATACTTTTAGCCATTTTTTGATTGTAAGTTGTGTAAAGTTAGTATGGGAATTATTTTGTGCTAAGTTCAACCGTGGATGCTTGTTTACATTGCGCTAGTTATTGGGTATGTGAATGAATGTTCAGAGTCTAAAAATCTTCAGTTTCCTTATAAGATTGCACTATTTCTATAGAGTTGTAGGCTTGTCCTTGATCAAACAGAGATTGGTTTCATTGGGGATCTATCCATCTGCAACATTCATCATTGTTGTGATTGATCTTAAGTTTTAGTCTTAGAAATCTCTCTGAAACCCTTATCTATTTTGTTGTTTATTTTGAATTTGGGTTAGTTTTAGGATTAAAAGCATCACCATATTGTTGCATAAGATGAAAGTACGCTTCCAACATTGTTCATTTGTAAGGCCCTTTGTGATTACCAACATTTTCACATATTATCTGACTTATTTATGCATTGTCAAGACCTGACATTAGAGACCTTGGGGTTATCTCTTGAGGCTTGCTGATAGAGATTTACCTTTCAAGAGAGATAGGATACTTGTATCTTGTTTGAGTTGTTGCTATGTAGAAAACACCATCAACAAGGTTCCTATGGGTTAAATTGATCTTTGTATAGTTAGGATGTGGGGTTAAGCCCCTCTAGTTTTTGATTTCCAAATTGATCATGTGACCCGGGCCGTAGATCCTTGTGACCATGTCTTTAATAAAGTACCATGTTTTATGGTGAAACATGCGAAGTTGGAATCAAGACCGAACTTGTCCCAAGTGTTTGGTATCGGGTTTCATTCTTGAATTGGTTTTGCTTCCAGTTATTAATGATGTTGTGTCCCCACACTTGTCCTTAGGCAGAACCATAGCCAGAGTGGATATCGAACTTGGAACTAGTAATTAGTTTTTGGTTCTTGTTCCCATTCCGGTCTCGGTTCTGATCTTGTCTTGGTTCTAGTTATGACCCCACCATATGTGAAAATGTTGTTTCATAGTACTAGTACTTCTATGGTTCTGCTTCTGATGAAAGTAAGATTTAACTGAGTATGAAAGTTATCTTAAGAAGATAGAGAATGGTATTACATGATTAATTGACTTTGATGCTTTTGTTCATCAAATACAAGATTTTACTGTAGGAATTAGAAAATTTTAGGGGCATCGGAAGAGGCTTCTCAAAGAATCCAACCAACAGAGACTTCTAGGTAGGGGGGCAAACCAAAGAAGATGAAGGTGGAACAACTTCCATATACTCTGAGATGTAAACATAAGGAGGTTACCCTCATGGCTAGTAAGGTGGATTCTGATTGGGCTGATATTACTGACACCAATTTGGGTCCTTTCTATTATGAGGAATTGTATGAGGAGACATTCAGTGAGGAGGAGGTACAAAAATTGGTTGCAGCAGAATTAAAGAGGATTAAGTTTGAGGATGATTGGTTGGATGGACCTAATGCGGATACTCTTCAGTAAATGTTCTCTAATTATGATGAGTACATCCTTGAGCATGCAACACAAAAATGAGCTGGCAGCATAGCACCTTCTTCACTTAACACACCATCTTCTTCTCTCCTCTTTGTCAAGTTTTGACTCCAGTTCCATTATTTGGTCTTACCTACTTTCTTGGGCACCAACATTTTGTGCAACAGAGCAAAATCAACAGTTCAGTTCTTCATTCAGTTCTGATTCCTTGATTTGTGGATTTGAGTTTTGATTGGGAGGAATTTATGCATAGCAATGTCTATATGTATATGTTGGTTCTATTTTGTAAAGGTCAGCTAATTGAAGGAAGATCAACCACCTAATGAGAGCGAATAGTGATTAGTTCTAGGATTTCATTGTTGTTAGCAGAGATACTTTTAAGAAAGTTCAGTTGAACTTAGATACAATTTTTTATAGTTTTATACAAGTTTTATGTTATCAAGTTTGGACCTATCTGATAAGGTTAATGATGCATGATCAATCTGTATGCCATTGATTTGATGTGCCTAAATGTTTTCTATTTGATGAGAATCAATAGAGGAAACCAGATTCATGATTATCTCATTGTGTTATCTGTGAATGAAGTTATTGTTATATCTATTTGATCTGTTTTAATGATGAGTGAATGATATGTTTTCAAGTAAAGTTTAGCGAATGGTGATGGTATTGAATTAGCACTATGGATGTATGTAGTTGTATGGTCTATTCAGTGGATTGTATCTTGTTGTAGTTGTGCTTAGGTGAATGAACACTCATTAGTGATATGCATGTATGGATATTAAGAACTTTCATTCATGTTCTTCTATTTTAAAGCTCTGATCTATCTTTTTATCTTTATTTAAAACCCCCCAAACGTAGATTAGTTGACTTCATGCAGTTCTATTCCTTGTTACCGGCAAAGACCCCTTACACATTATAGTTATATTGACCATTAAACAACATCAACATAATTCAGAACCAATTGCCAGGACCTTGGGAGTTAGATTACCATGCGTTATCTTTCTTTTTTAGGAGAAACATAATAGTAATATTATGTTTAATGTTGTGTTTTTTTGAACCTCAACAGATCTGGCACTAGAAGGAGGGCCTGAGGAACAAATGGCTCGAATCGGGTCATTCTCACCGGATAGGTACGAAAGAGTTCTCAAATATTCTCAGAATCTTGAACCATTGGTCAAACTCCAAACCCCTATCAGGTATAGGCCCCAGGCTCGTAGAGTCTTGATTCCACCATTATCACCAACGTTCACCCCACCTGAGTTTCCACCGAATCCATCCATATCACCTCACATGCTAGACTCACCTGTTCCACAACTTGCTCAACCAGTATCACCACCAAGACCCATGGATTTATTTGTCAATAACCCCTCACCACTAGGGACTATCGCTAGGGGGATACATGATCTCTCCAAGAATCCAGAGAGGTTTTGTCCTAAGTACATGCATGGAGAATCGAGAAGTGTCAAGGAGCACATACAGGCATTTAAAGATGCCTATACTTGTGCTCAAGTGGCCTATCATGACATTGTGTGCAGATTGTTTCCCTACTCGTTGGGAGACATGGCATACAACTAGTATCTAAACCTACCCCAAGGGTCGATTCTAAGTTGGAAAGACTTGGAGAATGCCTTTATTAATCAATTTCAGATCTATGTAGACCCTGTTATTCTCTACCACTAGTTTGCCACAATAAGAAAAGAGCACCATGAACCACTGCCTTTATTCAATACAAGGTTCCAAATTATGTATCGAAGGTTGCAGGATCCTTACTTGGTTGCTGAGAAAATTGCCATTTTGGCATACTTAAGGGTTGTGGATCTTTTGATTTGCCTGTTCTTGAAGAGGACATATCAACCACCTGAAATTGATTCTTTGGCCAAAGTATATCATCTGGCTATTCAGTTGTAATAACAAATAAGTTTGCAATCCGGGAGTCTAGGAGTCCTTACTCCCCCAGGGTATCAGATGCCTAACCCAACTCCACTATTCAACATGGTCCCTGGGATGTCTTATTCCCAATAAGGACCCATGTCTGAGTTGCAGGCTCAACCTCCCCTACCATTCTTCACCAATGGTGCTCAAGATTCCTCTCAACAAACTCAAAATTACCAAAATAAATCTAGAGGATCAAGTCATGCTAATCATCCCTCTATAGTAAAGACTGCAGAAAGTGAAAAGACTCAACAACTAACCAATGAGATGGAGACTGTAAAAAAGAACCTATCTTAAATGTCTAACGATATGGCCCAACTTAGACAAAATCGCCCACAGAACCAATACCAATGTTTTCAAAGTCAGGGAGGGTATTCTAATCAGAGTGGTTACTCCAACCAAAATTCCAACTAGAATTATAACACCAATAGGAATTTCTAGAATCAAAACTCTAACCAAAACTATCAAAATCATAATAGAGGATACAATCAAAGGTCTAACAACAATAGGCCATGGAATACTGGAACCAATAACGGAGGAGTTTCCCACAATTATCAAGCGGGAGATGAAAAGCCACACACTGCCAATGTGGCAAACCTCAACCTTATGACCAATTGGTGTAGGCTACATGATACTGTGGTCCATTCTAAGGTGAACTGCCCGAAGATGGAAAAGATGGTTAAGATAGCCCAAGTTGATGCTCCATTTCAAGGTGCATCCAACAAGTCTGGTGGATCAATGGATACAACTATGGCCTATGATATATTTGATGAAGGAACTTCATTTCCCAATCAGGAAGAGAACGAACCAACGAAAGATGTCTATGATGCCCAAGCTTTTCAAACCAAGGGAGGCCATTTCATCATAAATCAAAATAAGGGACCATTCACCACATCTTCTCCCCTAATAATATGGTCCTGCCAAATCAGAATGCGGATAATAACCCACCACCACCAAAGGGACCATCAAATTCTTAGAATAAAGGTATTCCACCTTTCTTTACAACGCATCAGGTGAGGAATGATTCGAAATTTGATTTCATTGCAGAGATGCAGAGGTAAAAAACTTCAATGTCATTCTTTGATGTTATGAAATGGTGCCCTACTCAAAAGGAAATTATGTTGAAAGCCTTGGAGGAAGCAGACAGGTCAAAAGGAAAAAAAAGGTGACTCCCACTAATGAGATGAATGCAACACTCTATAAAGGTAAGACTAGTACTCCACGTTTGCTTTTGAGTTTAAGAATTTTTGGAAAGAATCTACACAACTGTCTACTAGATTTTGGGGCATCGAGAAACGTCATGCCATTTTCAATTTGTAGGAAGTTAGGTCTGAGTCCACTCCAAACAAATAAAAAGGTTATCCAATTCGATAAAACAGAAGTTAATGTGGTAGTAGAACTTAAGAATATTCATGTACAAGTTGGATCTAATCTAAGGATCCAAACTTACATGGATATCCAAGTTGCTGATATCCCAGAAACCTATGGTACACTCTTAAGCAGAGATTTAATGAAGAGTATTGGGGGATATTTGTCCTTGGATTTCTCACACATGTGGCTCCCCTGGGAAGGGATTGCAACATAGATCAAAATTGAGAGCGAACCTAGGCTTAAGCATATGATTACTGAATATGATACCCCCAATTAGGTAGCCTATTTTGAAATTAAGATGGGAGTTTACAAGCAAGAGGAAATCATTACTTTTTCTATACTCCATTCTAATGACCCACCACTTCCAGAACAAAATGACCCAATGATTATAGTCAATCAAATATTCCTAATAAAAAAATTGCAATAGGATAGGCTAGTACTGGAAGAGGAGGTTGATATGTGGAGTATTTTGCTTCCCAATTGGTGTAGGGTCCATTACCAGAATCATTTTGAGTTAACTTGTCAACCCTGTGTAGATATATTAAACCATGTCTCCTAGGTTGAAGAAACTTGTGAATGTTCACCCCAAAACTTTGCCAATAGATTTCCATTTGAAGCAAAGGATGCAACTATCCTTACGAGAGCTAGTCTTGCTAAAAAAGAATCATCTTCTCAACTCAAACAGACTCAAGTTCTATGCTCTAAACTACAAAGAAAGACTGAGGAATCTCAGTCTTTTCCCATTACACCTACCCATGAAACCCTTCCAATGCCCAAGGCATTGGTGAAGAATGTATAAAGTCATGATCTAACCCAAGAAGAGGTTCAAGAATTAGTTCCTGAACAAATTTTGAATCTAGGAGAACGCTTTGGTGAATCATGCCCCCAATTACCTTTAAATCCTGATGACCAACACCAGTACGAGCCACCACATACTTTTGGAAAACAAAAAATTATAGACCAAAAGAAGAAAGAGATCCCAACCCCAGATCAATTATGGAGTCTGAAATTTGATGGCTCTAAGTCCAAATCAGGAAGTGGAGCAGGGATAGAATTAACTAACCCAAAAGGGAAGACTTAATTTGCTTCTTATAGGCTACAATTTGGTTGCACAAACAAGATGGCAAACTATGAAGCATTTTCTCGGGGCCTAATGTTTTCCCATCAGAAGGTCACATCTCTCATGGTGATGGGGGATTTTGAAGTAACTATAAATCAGGTTCGCAACCAATATACTTGCCATAAAAAAATATTGGCTACTTATAGAAATAGAGTTTGGAATTTGATTGAGGATTTTGACGCTTTTGGAATCACTTTGATTCCTAGGGAACACAATCAGATTGCAGATGCTCTTGCAGTCACTACTAGCACTTTGGAGCCTATGTAGGACTCCAAGTTGAAAATATTTTTAGTAGAACTAGTCTCAATCCCAGTAGTCTCGGATAATGTCATGAATTTTTAGGTCTTCGACGATGACCAACACATACTCACCTTCTTGGCAAGTTCTGATGTTTTTGAAGGAAAAATAATGGATGAATCAGAAAGAGATCATGGGGATTGGGATCCTAAGAGTTGTGACACTAAAGGGATAATGAATTTGAAAAGAAACAACTTTCCCAAGGGGATGGTATCTTTAGAAAGAATATTTGATTATGATCCTCGGGCTTCAGAGAGAGTGCCAACACAAAGTGATGGAGGGAAGTACGAATCTATTAATTTGGCTGATTTAGGTCCCAAAAGAAATGTTCTTATAGGCAAGACTTGCCCTGAGGAGATCATAAATGAAATAATTAAGGTGTTAAAAGAAGACATTGCAGTAATTGCTTGGAGTTATGAAGACTTAAAGACTTTTGAAACCTCTATAATCACGCATACAATACCTCTAAAGCCAGAAGCGAAGCCCTTTCATCAAAAGAAATGCCCGATCAATGCTTTGATGGAGCCATTAATACAAAAGGAAGTGAAAAATATTTTGTCAGCAAGAATCATCTTCCCAGTACGACACTCCACTTGGGTTACCAATTTAGTTCTATTACGTAAGAAAAGTGGGTAGATCAGATTGTGTGTTGACTTCAGGAACCTAAACAAAGCCTCAGAGAAGGATAACTATCCACTTCCTTCCCTGGATGAGGTATTACAAACTGTCAATAGATCTCAGATGATGTCATTCTTGGATGGCTATTCTAGGTATAAGCAAGTGCTTGTCAGCCATGAGGACAGGATGAAGACTGCCTTCACTACTAAGTGGGGGACATTTGCCTATCGCAGAATGCCATTTGGACTTATCAATGTTGGAGCTACATTCCAGCGCGCCATGGATGTAGCATTCAAGGATTTGATAGGTAATTGTATCATAATCTATGTAGATGACTTAACTATTTTCTCTAAAAAACAAGAAGGACCATGCTGCTAATTTAGCAAAATTCCTTAAGAAGTGTATAAGCTATGGAGTGTCCCTAAATCCCAAGAAATGTGTCTTTGGAGTTTCTAAAGGGAAACTTTTAGGGCATGCGATATCAGAAAGGGGAATATCCATAGACCTTGATAGAGTTGAAGCCATCTTGAAATTGATAATGTTGGGCAGTAAACAGTAGATGAGATCCTTCTTTGGAAAGATTAATTTTGTAAGAAATTTTATAACAGGGTTTGCAAAAATTGTCAAGCCACTTAATGAGATGATGAAGAAAGATGCAAAAATAGAATGAAGCAATGAGGCTAAATATGATTTCTCGCAGATTAAACAATCAATATTTGAGGCACCAGTATTAACTAGCCCAAATTATCTAAAGCCCTTCAATATCTATTCATTTGCATCTGACCATTCATGTGCAACTGTTCTAACACAACGAAGAGGAGAGGGAGATGAAAGGCCAATTTCCTTCATGAGCTCCCCATTGAAAAATGCAGAAGTTAGGAATCCACCCCTCAAGAAGCAGGCCTTTGCATTGGCCTGAGCAATAAAGAAATCTAGACATTACATTCTCAAGAGCCAGGTTGTTGCCATAGTTCCTAACCCAACTGTCAAGTCTCTCCTTATATAGAGTTAGTTAGGAGAGAGAAGAGGAAAATGGATGACTATCTTGCAAGAATATGATTTAGAAATCCATTTGATGAAGCTCATCCAAGGGAAGGGATTATCAAAGGCTATGGCAGATGTTGACAGGAATATCACTTGCCAATAGTATACAGTGTAGTCATTCACCAATGATCTGTGGTATACATATTTAATCTTCTTCCTTCTCAATAACAAATGCCTAGAGGGAATGAATGCTACCTAGAGGAGGGAACTAAGGATGAAGAGTTACCACTACATGCTCAAAGGATGATCCCTATACAGAAGGAATTATGAGGGAGTTTACTTGCGATGTTTAGATCAGTAAGAAGCCAAGCATGCTATTGCTGAATTTCATGGCAGACATGGCACAAGGCACATATCAACGGATTCATTAGCTCATCAAATTCTTAGGTTAGGTTATTATTGGCCCTATGTGTTCAAAGATGCACATCAACATGTTAGAACATGTCACACTTACCAAACCTCTACACCCAAGGAGTGTAATCCTGCAATGCCCTTGCAACCATCCTATGAGGTAAGACCATTCACCCAATGGGAACTGGATTTTGTAGGGGTGATTAATCCTAACTCTTTTGCAGGACATAAGTTCATTCTAATAGCTACAAACTACTGTACACACTAGACTGAAGCTCAACCATGAAAAAATGGCACCATAGAAGTGGTTATCATATTTCTGAATGACAACATTATTACCAAGTTTGGAGTACCCTTTGCCTTGGTATGTGATAATGGCCCCACTTTTTCATCTGCTGAATTTATACAATGGGCTTATGAGCATAAAATCATTTTGAAATATTCATCCAATTATTACCCACAGGGAAATGGTGTAGTAGAGTCTACCGACAAGAACCTGTTGGAGGTAATAAAGAAATTGCTTGTAAACAATCCTAGAGATTGACATGCCCAGTTGAGATTTGCTTTATGGGAAGATTGAACTCATATTAAGGTTGCTCTAGGAAATTCCCCTTTTAAATTAGTCTATGGCCAAGACCTAGTTTTCCCCATACACTTGCAAATACCTGTTCTCAAATTTATGTAGGAGTTTTATACAAAGGATGATCTGATTGAGGTAAGGCTAAATAACCTTTTAAGCATGGAAGAACAGAGAGATGCTGATATACAATAGTTCTTCAAACATCAAGCTGTTGTCAAGCGTTGGTTTGAAAAAAGAGCTCAGAGCAAAGCATTCAGGATATCAGATCTTGTGTTGCTGCGGGATAAGGCTAAGGAGAAAAAGGGTGACCACCAGAAGTTTGATAGACTCTGGTTGGGTCTGTCTCAAGTATCCGAGATCTTGGGTGAGAATGCTTTTCGCTTAACCACCTTAACAGGAGAATATATTCCATTTCCTGTCAATGGATAGTTTCTCAAGCATTACTTTGGCCCGTAAGGGTCTGATTTCTGAATTAATTATATATATGTATCATGTGTAATTATTTGTTCTTTGTTTCTGTTGGTAGTTTGTTTGTTTGTTCTTTCTTTCTATTTGTTTCTTTTTGTTGTTTTTTGTGTTTGTTTTTGTTTTCTTCTTTGGGGACCTTCTTTTCTTTCCATCTTGAAATGTAGGGGTTGTTATTGAGAGTATGTTGTAGGTACTAGGAGAGAAATTGATTTAGGCATTTTTAGGCATATCTGTCGAGAGATTTTGTTCTAAAACTTATGTCTTATGGTCATTTTAGTATAGGTCTAAAAGCTATTAAGAGTAAGGTATATTGTAGAGAACCTCATGAACTATGGTTGAAATATGTCATAAAATAGATAAAACATCTGACTATAAAGGGCCTATTCATCTTAGGGTGATTATATCTCTGATTCAAGTGAAAATTTTGATTCCCCAAAACTGTCATAGGGTCCACTGTAGTTCTCAACCCCTATTTTAGATTAGTAATGTTTGAGTATTGAGAAAGTTTTAAAAAAGAATTTCTACAAGTGAAGCCTGTAAAAGAAAGAGAAAATAAAATTACTGAAATAAAGGAAAACTCAATACTAGATGGGTGATTCAAGTATCTCTATTGGGGCTATGGACGCCTAACTGGCAGTAGAGAAATGCTTTGAGAGAACTAGAGGTATCTCCGTCGAGGCTATGGACGCTTGACTGGCAATGAAGCAATGCCTAGGATTTCATTACATGACAGTTAAAGGACTCAACCTATGTAGCTTGGATCTTAGATATAGTTGTTAAGGTGTGGAGAAAGTTCCTATGAAGAAAGATGCACCATATATATGCACACACTCATATTCAAAGGTAGTTTATGTTGATTTACATTTGAGATTCCAGCTCAACTTCACTTAAATATTCTGTTAATACTTAAGTTAACATGTTTTAAATCAAAAGTTTTGCGGTGACTGAATTCTTCAGTATATTAAAAATGGGTAAACCATTTTCCCAGCTAGTCGCCATTTGTTACGCCTTGCATAACCACCCCATTTTATTTTGGAACAAAATGGGTCCCCCATGTTTTTGTTTTGTCTTTGGTTTTGGTTTGGGTCTTAGGAGTTGTTTGTTTTGCTCCTAAGTCTTTCTTTCTTTCGTTCTGTCGAAAGTGGAGCCGAAACTAAAACTGGACTATGAAATTTTCCAAGGTTTCTAGTTTGGGTTTCATTCCAACTCCAATTTCACTTTCCTTCCTTGGTTCTCTTTGTTGTTTGTCGGTTTGTTTTCCACTCTCAGGTTTGTTTTCTCCCTAGGGTTGTTTGTCATTTTCCTTCTGTCTTGTGTTTTCCTAGCCGAAAGTGGAACCAGGATTGGAACCTAACTTGGAATTTTCTAAATTCCATATTTTGTTCCCATTCTGATTTCGACTCCGCTTGTTTACATTGTGGTGTTTGTTTCATTCATGTTGTTTGGGTCGGGTTCGGTTTTTGTTTCATTCATGTTTCCCTTCATGTTTGCTCATCTTTGTTTTGTTTCCTATTTCTTGGTTGGGAGTGGAACCGGAATCAGAGACGAACTTTGAACTTTGTGAAAGTTCCTGTTTCGGTTTTGGTTCTGATTCTGCCCCCATTTCTTTTCTTTGTTGTTGTCTTTGTTGTGGAACCGAGATCAGGTTTGGAGTTCAATAAGGAACTTGTTAAAGCTTTCTTGTTTGGTTCTAGACCCAAGTCCACTTCTGCCCTGCTTTAGGTGTTCACAGGACTTAACTGTCTATTCGCATTGTTTGCTCCGCCTTCGACCAACTGTCTTAATGACATTAATTGTAGCCTCTTTGCACACACAAATTGATTTTAAATTCCTAATCACATTTAACTAGCTAATTATCTTTGTTATTCAAGATGTTTAAGCATGCCAAAGCCAAAAGAACTTCAAGAGCATCGATTGGATTGCAGAAGCGAGTTGCAGAGCAAATCTTGGTAAGTTTTGAGTCATTTCTTGGAAGTGTTTTAAGGTAGGTTTATTTTCTCTTCTGTTTCCTACTTTGCGGTGTTTTGTTGTGTGTTGTTGTGTTTTGGCGCGTTCATAGCAGTCTTGTTTCTAAGAATTCTTTGCTTGTTTCTTGTTCCTTTTCTTTTTATTTTCTTTGCTTTTTCTTTTTTGTTCTTTCTTATTCCATTTTTGTTTGTTTTCTATTTGTTGTCGCTTTCATGATAGTTGTGTGTTGTTGTGCCCTAGTTCTTAATTAGGGTTTCAATTTTCCAGGGTTGTTTGTACTCTAAATGTTTGAACCCTATTTCTTCTTGATCTTGTGTCGATTTGATGTGTTCTATGGTGGGTTTGTGTTGCCCTAGATGGTTCAGTCAACGCATCGAGCAAACTAGGGTTTTCCCAATAACCTTTATAAAATAAGTTCCTATGGGTTAAATTGATCTTTGTACGGTTAGGATGTCGGGTTAAGCCCCTCCAGTTTTTTATTTCCAATCGATCATGTGACTTGGGCCTTAGATTCTTGTGACCATTTCTTTAATAAAATACCTTGTTCTATGGTGTAACTTGCGAAGTCAAAATCAGGACCGAACTTGTCCCAAGTGTTTGGTATTGGGTTTCATTCTTGAATTGGTTCCGCTTCTGGTTATTAATGATGTTGGGTCCTCGCGCTTGGCCTTAGGCGAAACCAGAGCCGAGTGAATATCGAACTTGGAACTAGTAATTAGTTTCTGATTCTTGTTCCCATTCCATTCCTGGTTCTGATCTTGTCTTGGTTCTAGTTCTAACCTCGCCATATGTTAAAATGTTGTTTCATAGTCCTAGTGCTTCTATGGTTCCGCTTCCGATGAAAGTAAGATTTAACTAATTATAAAAGTTATCTTAAGAAGATAGAGAATGGTATTACATGATTAATTGACTTTGATGCTTTTGTTCATCTAATACAGGAGTTTACTATAGGAATTAGAAAATGTCAGGGGCATCAAAAGAGGCTTCTCAAAGAAGCCAACCAGCAGAGACTTCTATGCAGGGAGCCAAACCAAAGAAGATGAAGGTGGAACAACTTACATATAATTTGAGATGTAAACATAAGGAGGTTACCCTCACAGCTAGCAAGGTGGATTCTAATTGGACTAATATTACTGACACCAATTTGGGTCCTTTCGATTATGAGGAATTGTATGAGGAGACATTCAGTGAGGAGGAGGTACAAAAATTGGTTGCAGCAAAATTAAAGAGGATTAAGTTTGAGGATGATTGGTTGGATGGACCTGATGTAGATAATCTTCAACAAATGTTCTCTAATTATGATGAGTACATCCCTGAGCATGCAACGTAGAAATGAATTGGCAGCAAAGCATCTTCTTCACTTAACACAACATCTTCTCTCCTCTTTGTCGAGTTTTGACATGGATTTGACTCCAATTTCATTCTTTGGTCTTACCTACTTTCTTGGGCAACAACATTTTGTGCAATAGAGCGAAATCAACAGTTCAATTCTTAATTTAGTTCTAATTCCTTAATTTGTGGATCTGAGTTTTGATTGGGAGGAATTTATGCATAGAAATGTCTATATGTATATGTTGGTTCTATTTTGTAAAGGTCAGCTAATTGAAGGAAGGTCAACCACCTGATGATAGCAAATAGTGATTAGTTATAGGATTTCATTGTTGTTAGCATAGATACTTTTAAGAAAGTTTAGTTGAACTTAGATACAGTTTTTTACAATTTTATACAAGTTTTATGTTATCAAGTTTGGACCTATCTGATAAGGTTAGTGATGCATGATCATGCCAGTGATTTGTTGTGCCTAAATTTTTTCCATTTGATGAGAATCAATAGAGGAAATCAGATTCATGGTTATCTCATTGGGTTATCTGTGAATAAAGTTATTGTTATATCTATTTGATCTGTGTTTAATGATGAGTGAATGATATGTTTTCAAGTAAAGTTTAGTGAATGGTGATGGTATTGAATTAGCACTATGGATGTATGTAGTTGTATGGCTTATTCAGTGGATTGTATCTTGTTGTAGTTGTGCTTAGGTGAATGAACACTCATTATTGATATGCATGTCTGGATATTAAGAACTTTCATTCATGTTCTTCTGTTTTAAAGCTCTAATCCATCTTTTTATCTTTATTTAAAACCACCCAAATGTAGATTAGTTGACTTGATGCAGTTTTTTTTCCTTGTTACCAGCAAAGGCCCCTTGCATATTACAGTTATATTGACCATTGAGCGACATCAACATAATTGAGAACCAATTACTAGGACCTTGGGAGTTAGATTACCATGTGTTATCTTTCTTTTTTAGGAGAAACAAATAGTAATATTTTGTTTAATGTTGTTGTGTTGTTTTGACCCTCAATAGGAAGGTACTAATGAATAAGAGCAGGAGTCTCCAAATGATAATATTCTAGATGACACCCTTGTTATTTCTTCACCTATTGTTGCTACCATGTCTACCCTTACTCCTCTTGCTACTTTTTTTGAACAAATTTTTCCATTTGTTACTATTATTCCTATTGCCACTATTGTTTCTGATGTTACTATTTCTATTAGGCCTTCAGTATCAATTCATTCATCCCCAATCCCAAGATCCATTTTTGATAGTCCTAGGAATTAGTTTGGGGATGTTTTTGGTTCTCCTTCTAGTATTATGAGTTTGAATTCTCCTTCCTTTGATGTAACTTCACATTCAAATTTGGATAAGTTTATATCAGAGTCTATGCAAAATGTGACAAGTGTGGAAATTCTTGAAGCAATTTTGACTAACACCCCATCTCTTATTACTGTGAACCATGGAGCCAAACTTGCACAAACACAAGAAACAATCAATATGTTAAATCAAATGCAAGGTTAGTAACATGATTCCTCAAGAAATTCATTTAAATTGCAAAAGAGAGAGGAAATGAAATGAAGAACACAAAAAAACTTAAAACATATCAAATCATATTCTAAAGCAAAGCAAACTCTAAATCTTTTGAGGGAATTGGTGCCAATTTGATGTGAAAATTGGCCCTTTACCAACTCCAATGATGCAATGGTGATTTGGTGATGAAAGTTGATCCACTTTGATGAAGAGTGATGAATGCTCTAGGATAAAAACTTGCATAACCTAGCTATAACTCAAAAGTATGGATGAAGATTGCTAAAGATTTGAGTATAGTAAGTTTACTCAAGTTGTGGATAATAGAAATGAAGGATGAGCTCTCTATTTATATAAGGATGTGAAGAGAGAAAAGGAAAAAGGGATGAATGTGGGACTAATCTTCAAAAAATGAGAAAAAGCCACATGTCATCATGTGAATGGTTGAGGAATGAGCACATTTTGGAGAATGTGCAAAGAGGGGGGAGATTCAAATTCAAAATATGGCTTGAAGGATGAGGTGAAATGTGAAGTTAATTCCACATGGCTCAAGAAAAGGACATGTAAGAGATTTTAAATGCTTTATTGGATGTACATGTCTATTTGGGGGGAGATTTCAAATTTGAAGAATATTCCCACTTGGATGTCTTTTTGAAAGTAAATAGAGATTTAATAAATCAAATAAATTGATTTATTGTGCAAGTGGGAAAAGCTAGAGGATGTGACATGCAATTAGATTAAACTAATCAGGATTAGATTAATTTAGTGAGGGATTTAGGTGATTTGACCTTTTTGCTTTAGATTTAAAGATTAAACTAAATCAAAAAGGAGATGAATGATGTTTTTAGATATAATTAAATAAAGATTTGATTTATTTAATCAAAGAGTTATAATGATAGGCTTAAATTAAATAAAGTTGATTTATTCAATTTAAATAGATGACTTTAGAGATAAATCAAACAGACTTGATTTATTTGATGAATGGTTTTAATGAAATTGATTAAATGCATGATGTTAATTTTGCATGTCTACATTTTTCCCCTCTTTGAAGGAGTGCACTCGTTGCGTTGGTTCAAAGAATAACTTTTCCATGATCAAAAGTCAATTTTTATTTTATTTTTTCGAATGCTCCACTATTGCCCTAGCGAGAAGAATTACGCTGGTATACTGCCCCCTCAAGAGATCAAATGGAAATGCTAATTTTCGATCGAAATCATGATAAAATGCGAGAGGAGTGGTTCTACTGATTAGAGGATGAAAGATAATTCTTTAGAAAGATAAGATATTTGATGTAGACAATTTTGATGATGTATAAATAGTCATCGGCCATGGGTAGCCTCATGTATATTTTGAGATATCACACAAATTTGGATAGAAATGTTAGTAAAGATAGAAGAATAAGATGGATGGAAGAGAGGATCCAACAAGTACATGATCTAAGAAGAATTTATTGGAGATGATGATGAGAGATGGATGATGATGATGATTGCTTGCTAAGAGTTGGGATTTTCAAAGGGCCAATTACCTTATGTTTGATAACACACACGGTATGATGCATTAAGGTATAAAGAACCAGGATGGTGTTGCACCTAGTGTGATGGACTTTGACTTAACAAATAAATAGGAGTATTCTTGTTCACACCTGGCATACAAAAACCTTGCTTGGATGCACCTAACAAAGAAAGTATTCACCAAGGTATATTACAAAAATGTCCAACAAGTACAACAGACAAAAGATAATGATCAATGCCCCATTTCTTTCTCTCTAAATTGTTTTGATTAGACATCATTGAGAGGTCATTGGAGTGAGTGCAATAAGATAAATCAAAAAGAAAAGATAAAGTGCACAAACAAGTCAATGTTCTTCATACCGTAAGCCAAGGGGATGTGTTTTGTTTAGGATAAGTATCCAAAGTGATATCCAAAATGATGCCCATTGTCGAAACGATATATCCTAGGACATGCATTGTATGGGATGATGATGGGTTGATAAGTTGTTTGATAGGATTTTGATATAAGGTTGACTGACATGTTTGAAAATGATCAAGATTTTGATTTTGCATTTAAAAGTTTGAAGTTTGCTTTTGATTTTACATTTGAAGCTTGCTTTTGTCAATTGTTGTACTTGTTTTTATTTGTTTGCCAAAGGGTGAGTGTGATGATTAATTTATTATGGCTGATTGATTAATGCGGGTGAAAGCAAAATGGGATGGATGGTTTTGTATTTTCTAGAATATTTCAATGTTTTTGGTATTTTGAAAATGTTTTGAGGCTGTTTTTGGTATTTTCAAGATTTTGCAAATGTTTTGATTTTTTATTTTTCAAATGTTTTTGGATTTTATGAGATTTTATGAATGTTTTTAGATTTTGTGTCCCGGGGGCTGATCAAAGATTGGCCTTTCCTACAGTGAAGCTCAAAGACGATGTAGTTCAGATAACATATTTTTGATTTGTTTTGGGATTTTTTTTTTTGCACGATTTTGACGTTTTGGATATGGATGTGTGTGATGATATTAGTGCTTTGTTTTGGGATTTTGTTGAAAACCAAGCTAAGGTTGATTGATCAGATTGATGGATTGATGATGATAACATTGTTGAGGATACACAACAATGCAAGGACAATGTTAAGCAACACGAGGATTTAGGATGGATATCCCAAGATGATGCAGGATTGATGATGATAACATTGTCAAGGATACACAACAATGCAAGGATAGTGTTAAGAAACACAAGGATTAGGATGGATATTCTGAGATGATGATGGATTGATTAGATTTGATTTGATCAAGATTGATGAAGTTTGGTTTGGAACAAAAGTTGTTTTGGATTATTTGATGTGACGTTTGAAGTGCAAATTAGATGCAACAAATATTTATTGTTTGGATTGATGTTCGATGAAAGATGAAGATTGATAATAAATGTCTTCTCGTCAAAATATGCCATGGGCTAGTGATTTCAAAATTTTCTCACAAGTGGTTTGACCAATTTGATTCTACGTTTGCCAATGTTCGGATCACCACATAAGTTGGAGGATATAGACCAAGATTTATTCCTGAAGCAAGATGTACATATCTGGCCCCAGTGTCCAGCAATGTATGGAATGCCATGGGTGGATGCTTGGATACAAAGGATGCCAAGGATTATTTTGTGATAAGATACGGTGTTCAAATAAAAAATTCTCGTTTGGATAATGCTTCATGGCTCAGGTAATGTTGGGTAGGATGGGAGCAATGAAAATGACCCATGTCAAGATGTTTACCATAAGCAAGTGTAAAGTGTGCACCAAAGTTTATCAAGATGAAGATAACTTGGATGATGGATGCAGATGGATGAAAATGGATTGGATAAATGGTTCATGGATGAATGGCTTTATTATGGATGAGATGGATGGAATGTTGGATTTATTACGAATGGGATGAGATGCTTTCATTTGAACTGGAGCATGTAGATGCTCGATTCTACTCATGATGCCTATTTGCCAGGTTTTCATCATGATACCTGTCGAAAGTGCCACCGAAGTGGTTTTCACTAGAGGACAATTTTTTCTTTACTATTTTTAATCCTTTTTCTGATTTTTTTGGATTTTCATATTTTTTGATTTTTTTGGTTTTTTCTAAAAGATTCCTGCTGACCCACCTGGTGGTGTTGGTGTAGACATTTCTATCATAATGTGCCATCGATATCCTACCTAAAGAAGTTATTTTTCCAAGATACATGCACTTGAATACAATTTTTGAGATTCCTGATCCACTTCGTTGATACCAGAGTTGACTTTGTCTTTGTGCGCACATTGCGATAGAGTTCCTTCTAATTTTTTATGACGAAGGGTCATTGCCAACACATGGTCAATGTGAGAATTGGATATTATGCGTGGAGGCATGGATGGAGTGTGTTTAGGGATAAGAGATGGGTTGGTTGATAGTTTGGAACCTTTGACTCTCCAAACTTGGGAAGATGAGCAATGATGGGTGGATACAAAAGTGTGCATGGAATTAGGACCAACTATTTGATACACTTTGTATGTCACTTGAAAAGCCTACTTTTGCTCTTGGGGACATATTTGATGGATACTTTTCCCTTTTTTATTTTTCCCCATAGTTTCTTTGACTAATGGAGTTTGATAGGGATAAGCTTTCTTTGTATGTTTTGGTATCCATGCGTATTTGATTTGTCCATTATGCTTCTCAATTCTCTTGCTTTGATAACGTTCATTGTGCTTTGATTCAAATCTTTCTTTTGACATTGGTCCCAATTCATGGATGGGATGATGGGTGGATGAAGATTCATGATGTGGCTGGTTGTAGTATTGACATTAGTTTGATCATAAGGACTTTTCGTGCTCCCTATGTTGACGTTTACTTGAGACACAGTTTCCCCTAGTATTGTGGAAGTATTACCTTCATGCTTTGATTCTGCTTGTTCTGAGAGCTCTTTTTTAGAATGCATTCTCTGATAAATGACCACTGCAGATGATGTTATTGGAATTTTCTACTTTGCTGACTCTGAAATATCTTGTTTTGTTTGACATGTTTCCTTGAGTGGATAATGCTAGATATCTTCATACATGATGTCCTCGGTTTGAATTTGGGATATATATGATTATGATGTTGACAACTTAGTTTGACTATAGGAATCAATAACCTACTCTTTTTGTGTAATAATGTTAGGAGTAAAATAATCATGTTATGAATGAAGATCATCTACGTGTCCATCCAAAGAAAGCATCTCATGGGTAGATGGACGAGTATGTGCTATATGGATATGATCATTATCTGTGACATCTTGGATAGATAGGAGAGTGTGCATTAAATCATTATAGTATCTTGAAGATACAAATTCTTGATCTTGAATAATTTCAAAATTGCTTTCGACATGCTTTGGATCAAGTTCTTGACATGGGTCAGTTTCAAAGGATGGATTGCTTATAAAAGGTTCTTGGATGTCGTCATTAGGCATGGGAATTGGCTCAATATCCTCTTCATTTTTTAGTGGACTTGGATCAAATGTTGAGTTGAAGATTCCTTCAATATCTACACCCATGAGTTCAAAGGATGCCAATATGTCTTGGAAAGGGACATTACTATACTTTGGTGAAATATGTTGATCATGCTTTGGAATAAATCTTTGAGATATGTCCTCTAACTCATTAGGCGATGTAGAGACATTTTCAACATGATTATAGGTCAATGGATTGTGCATTATGTCAATAGGATCAAATAATCCTAACATTCCTTGAAATAGATCACTAAAAAGTGGCTCTTGATGTATGGTGAGTTGATCATCGGATGGGGTAGAAAAATCTTTAATGTGCTCGTTGATGGATAGGTCTTGATCATGTGATTGTTGACTTGGATTGATACATGGAGTTGTTAAAATTTTGTTGGGATTTTGAACAACATTTGCTTGTTAGGCTTGGTATTGGGCTTGAGCTTGCGCTTACGCTTGAGCCTGGACTTGTAGTGTGGATTGGTAAACTTGAGCAGCTTGTGCAACTTGTTGAGCAGCTAGTTGTGCAACTTGCTGAGTAGCTAGTTGTGCAACTTGTCAGTTTTGGTTTTGTTGGAGTGCCTTCTGATAAGAATATTTTTGAGCGGCTTACAATGCCATGTTGTATTGGCTTGATACATTGGAGCTTGGTGGTGGTGGAGGTGGTGGTGGATTCAGAGTGGTGCTTGTGGTGGTGGTGAGAGGTGTTGTTGTATTTGGGGTTTGAGTGGTGGATGGTGCGATCGATGTGGTTGGTCCCTAAGAAATCATGTTTTGAGATGTTAGGGGGGTGGTTGATGACATGGTGATTGCTTATGTAGTTGTCATCTATTGTTGTGATATCGATGACAAGTTTTGAGAGTTTGGCGTGATGCTTTAATTGATGTTCTGGATGTTGGTTTGATTTTGATTGATATTTGGTAAAGGGGTAAGCCCTAAGCCAAGAAGTGGCGTGCATGATGATGGAAATGTTAGAAGTGGTGGAAATGTGAGGGGTGTAATCTCTTGAGGAAATGGTGTGGTGTCAAAAATTCCCCCTTGTCCGAACATGTCAGCTTCTCCTTGTGAAGTTATGGGGAGAGAGGTTTGGGGTGTTGCGCGGAAGCATGATGACGATGGATCATGGAAAATGAGAGGGGCATACTTATGTAATGGATTTCGGGGTACGTTTGTCCCAAAATGGTGTTTGCATCCAAGTCTTGATTATTGACAAGGGGGTGTGTTTGAATGGCATTGAGAAATGCACTTCCCTTATTAACATTAGGTTGAGTTGGAGCAATAGATGTTGTGATTTGTGAGATGTTTTGAGTGATGCTTTGGAATGGGGGTGTAGATGAGATGGGGAGTGTGGATGAAATTTGAGGCATTACCTCTAAAGATGGTTCCACTATAGAGCTCACATCGAAATCAGAAGGTAGTTTAGCCACTTGTTTTGCTAATTTGATCATGTATAGTGAAGGGTTGAGTCTCATCACGATATTGATAATCTTATGGTTCTTTGGATTTTGAATCATTTCAATGATTTCCTTGTGTGACATTCCAAAGGGATTATTGGTATGATCCTCTACCTCCTCTTGAGGGTTTTGTGATGATGTAGGAAAGTTGATTAAAGGATTACTTGATTCAACGAGATTTGTTTCAGAATTTGTTTGACTTAGGTCACTTGTAGTGGATGTTTCTTTGTTAGATTCCATGTTCCTCTTGTGTTGAGATCTAGTTTGCACCATAAAATAGGGATCAATTTTGAAGAATATAGGAGATGAATCTCTAATTATTTGGATTGATCTAACTTTAGGCACAAAAGAGAAAATTTAGGATGATTCAAGGATCAAAGGGTGATAATGATATGGATGTAAGATGGATGTTTGATGGATATTTGGAACTCTTTGAGAAGATCTTGAAGGGTATGTTAAACTTTAGGACTTGATTTAGGATTGATTTGTTCTGGATTCGGATTTTGGTGTACTCATAAACTCTAAGAGGTTGGATGTTGTCCTAGAGTTTAAATCATCCACAAGATGCTAATTTTTCTAGGTGTGAGAAGAAGGATTCATCTAAACACTCCTATCCAAACAAGATGAGATCGATAATGAACTCCTAAATCCCAAGATGTTGGATGTTATCAAGGGATGAATTTGTTCACAAGGTTTGATAATTTGATCAAATATGTGGAGAAGGATGCATCTACACACATTCAATCAAACAAGGTGATTTTGGATTGGTTTCAAATGATTTGCCCAAAGTTTAACATGAAGGATTTTTCCAAGATTTTTGAAGAGTTGATGATGAGATGTTTTTGGTTTTGATGTTCAAAGATGGATGAAGGTTTGATTTTGATCCTAGAATGTACCTAAAAAGACAATTGTTTACTAGACCTCGGTATTGAAGAACATACAATAATCCTAAGAACCTCTCAACCAAGAAGTGGTTCAAATTGAGCATACATTTCCGAATTGTTCAAAGGAATGAGTCTATAGAACCTTGTAAATTTTTTGCTTATTTTGATGTGTTACTTTTGATTGCACTTTCTAATGTATTTCTTGATGACCTTTCAAGTGTGACTCCTAAATTTTGAACTTTGGCTCAAGGACTTTCATTTTGGGATTTTGACTTTCTTGGAAATCATGAGGAATTAACACATTTGAGAGCTAATTTTATTATCTTTGCTTAGTGATTTTGTTTTACCACAAACACTTCTTTGATTAGATTTCCAAACTAGATGTCCAATGTCTCAATTTCTTCAAATCCCACAAAGTATGTTATGTGGAATTTTGATGAAGTCAAGGCAAGCGTTACTTATTGTTTAACTTTAGTAAGCAAATTGAGATGTAAATCCAAGTGTTTAGAAACCTCTAAGGATAAAATCCCAAGGGCAAGCAATAACACATGAATTTGGTCAATTGTATTTTCCTCCTAAAGGGTTTGGAATTTTGATGATGATGTTAAATGTTTGTTTCCAAATGTTTTCGAACAAGCAAAGCATTTTGTAACCAAGAACAAACACAACCTTATGGATATGAAAGACAATATTTGTTGAGTCCCCACTTGGACAAGTCCAGCTACACTTATCTTTAGCGAATGGTTAGATGCTTGACCCCACTAGCTCCCCTCCACGACACTCACTTATATGAGGCAACCAAGCATCAAAACCCATGAAACTCCCATTGCATGCTTTCCATTTCTACTAAAGACCGTAAAAGTGTGGGGCGGCTTTAGAATGACCGTTCTTGCACCAACAAATAGATAGGGATTTTGGCATTTTTACAACAAGGGTTTTAATTCAGACTTTCTGTTCATAGGAGTTGACCCAACGTGGTGAGAGACCATTGCTACCCTTCTCGTTGAAGCCAACCACGTGATATTGGCATTTATTCTAGACATTTATATCCCGGCTAGAAATACTCTTGGGTTTAGAGTGTTACTGGTTGAGTCATTCCCTTGGGTGAGTACTTTTTCCCCAAGGCAGGCCCTCTAAGATAGACAAAAGTGAGTAAACACATTCATAGTTTGATCAACCTTCATTTAGAAACAAAGGGAGAGCACATGCAATAGGTTTACTCACACTCGCAAAGTTTGTTGTTCAATTTTAAACCCAAATTGAAGTGTGTATGGGCAATTATTTACGCAACTTAATGTCACCAAAAGCCTTTTGATTCTCAAGATCACCGTGAGGTGCAAGAGAAGCGCATGCTTCTTTTGATGATATTACTTTGTGTAAGTATTTACAAAATAATGAAAACACTTGTTTATTTTAAGTCCACAAAGAAAAAGTGAATTTGTTTTAAAGCACCAAAGTAAGTGTGACAATTTTCCTTGTTCGATTATTAAACACAAAACAAACTCTAGTAAATTTGAGTCCTAATGTTCTTTTTAAGCCTTTTTGTAACAAGAATTTAAAAGGTTCTTTTTAAAGCCCAAAATGAAATTAGTAAGTCCTAAGCATAAAGAGATAACAAATTTTTCCTTAAGAGGAATAGTGAATCCTTTAAGAGTGTTAAACAAACACTAGAGTGTTTAAAAACACTTGTTTTTATGAAATGACATCATCATGCTTCCCTTCCCTTTTCGTCTTTGATCGATCCAACCTATAAGAAAGTTAGTTAGATTATGTAGAAACAAAAGTCAAAAGAGTAGAAAACAGACTAAAGAACCATAATTTGAAAAAAAGCACATCCTACAAATAAAATTTCACTTTATACTCCCCTCCAACGATACAATCTATGAAGGCGTCGCAATTTGAATTCACCAATGGTGTTGTATAGCGTTGCTTACCAGTCAGTGTCGCTTTGTAACCAAACCAGTGAACATGAAGGCATCACCCTTTTGGTCAGTGGTGCAATTTATATTTTTGAAAGACTCCCGTGGGTCAGATAGGTTCAGCGGTGCAATTTAGAATTCAAAATTCTGGGCGAGAAGTCAGAGGTGTCGCAGTTTGGAGTATTTAGTGGTTCTATATAGCGACGCTGGAGAACCAATGGTGCTGAACAACGACACTGAGCTCCCAATGGCGAAGTTTCCCTGTAGACAAAGAAAAGCATAATTTTTTGACAAAAACATGATTAAAAAATGAGATTGGGCCCTCCTTCTAGTGCTAAAATGTGAACCATGGAGCCAAACCTACATGAACACAAGAAACAATCAATATGTTAAATCAAATGCAAGGTTAGTAACATGATTCCTCAAGAAATTCATTTAAATTGCAAAAGAGAGAGGAAACGAAATGAACACAACAAAACTTAAAACATATCAAATCCTATTCTAAAGCAAAGCAAACTCTTAATATCTTGAGGGAATTGGTGCCAATTTGATGTGAAAATTGGCCCTTTACCAACTCCAATGATGCAATGGTGATTTGGTGATGAAATTTGATTCACTTTGATGAAGAGTGATGAATGCTCTAGGATAAAAACCTGCATAACCTAGCTATAACTCAAAAGTATGGATGAAGATTGCTAAAGATTTGAGTATAGTAAGTTTACTCAAGTTGTGGATAATAGAAATGAAGGATGAGCTCTCTATTTATAGAAGGATGTGAAGAGAGAAAAGGCAAAAGGGATGAATGTGGGACTAATCTTCAAAAAATGAGAAAAAGCCACATGTCATCATGTGAATGGTTGAGGAATGAGCACATTTTGGAGAATGTGCAAAGAGGGGGGAGATTCAAATTCAAAATATGGCTTGAAGGATGAGGTGAGATGTGAAGTTAATTCCACATGGCTCAAGAAAAGGACATGTAAGAGATTTTAAATGTTTTGTTGGATGTACATGTCTATTTGGGGGGAGATTTCAAATTTGAAGAATATTCCCACTTGGATGTCTTTTTGAAAGTAAATAGAGATTTAATAAATCAAATAAATTGATTTATTGTGCAAGTGGGAAAAGCTAGAGGATGTGACATGCAATTAGATTAAACTAATCAGGATTAGATTAATTTAGTGAGGGATTTAGGTGATTTGACATTTTTGCTTTAGATTTAAAGATTAAACTAAATCAAAAAGGAGATGAATGATGTTTTTAGATATAATTAAATAAAGATTTGATTTATTTAATCAAAGAGGGATAATGATAGGATTAAATTAAATAAAGTTGATTTATTCAATTTAAATAGATGACTTTAAAGATAAATCAAACAGACTTGATTTATTTGATGAATGGTTTTAATGAAATTGATTAAATGCATGATGTTAATTTTGCATGTCTACAGTTACCACTAAATTTGTGACTGCAACTACAACTTTCCAAACCATGATTGTAGGACCTGAAAGGAGTTCTTCTCCTCTTTGACCTTGGTTACAAAGTCAACACCTAAGAGAAAGAATCAAGTCATCTCTTTAGACAACTTTGAATTTGGTCAATTAGTGCCGGTAAAGACGAAATTCATGAAGAAGCCAAAGACTCTTTCTTGAGTATTGGTAGACAAGGCGGGATGTAAGTATGTAGAAGTTACAAAGACCTCTTATGGAAAAGAAATTGAGGACATTGATATTTCTGAATATGCAATAACCAAGATTGAATTGGGAAAGAGAACTCATGAGTCAGCAAAGGAAGATGTACAATCAACATTAGCTTCTCTTATTGAGAAGTATGATCGAGAGAGTAAGGTAAAGGATCAATACAAGGATAAGGTGCAACAATTGACCTCAGTATTTCATAAGATTAACCAATCTTCAGAGTCTGTTGAACCCATTGGTCACGAGTGTTGAAGATTCAATTATTCAGAAGGCTGAAAAGGTACATTCAAGGGGCATGGTAGTCAACAAGTTTCTTGATAGGATGATAGAACAAGGGACAAAAATTCTGATATCTTATGTGGAAAGAATGGGGAATATGGAAGATGTAAGACCAGAGGTGGATAAAACTATCGATACATTTTCCCATGAGCAACAAGAAATTGAGGGCAGTCTAGAAGCTTGGATTAAAATGAAGGAACTGAAGCTCGACATGTTAGTGGATATTGGGATAATTCCCAATAGAGAGATATTTGTTGAGGTGAAGGAAACAATGAGACATAAGATAAATGTCATCAAAGATTTAATCAAAGACTTGCAGGATGCTCGGGAAGTCAGTGAAGACAATTATTTACATCTTGTCAACAAAATTGAGGAGCTTCCTTGCAAGTTATTTTATGACAATCAGAAAATCGTTCTCTCTGATGAAGTTATCTAGGAGTTCACATCCATGATCTAGAGGGAATTTGAAGATCAAGCCTTCTCAATGGCTCCAATGGAGAAATTTTTGGACATTCAACTCACCCTGGATAATCTCAAGGTATTTTTGGAAAGGTACAGGAAAGCTTACAACACAGTCAAGGACTCAATAACAAAAGTTTTTTGCTATCTCCAAGCATACCTCAGGTCTTGATAACAAGAAGTCCAAGTGATCCTAAAGAAATATTAGGAATTTTTGGAGAAAGATGCTGGAGAATGATGGAAGTGCCTTTGTTATACTTAGTTTATTTTCAAGCATTTTTGCTCTATGTAATATTATTTTCAATATTTTACATGCCTTTTATCAATATGTAATAACATGTAAAAACAACACGAGTCCTAAATCAAATTAGACTATGTTGTTGAATAAGTCAAAATTATTTTAGCTTTTCCTAGATTAGCTCTCAACTCTCCTCTATATATATGAGGGAGTTTCTTTGTATTAAGGACCTTTTATCTTTTGAAGTGAAGCGTTGCCCATTTGAAAAGCATACTTGAATCTTTGTGTTGAATGTGCATATCAAAACTTGATCAATAAAATAGGCGAATTTGTATCCAACCTTTGTTTTGGACAATATAGGTTATGTGTAAGATTTTTCTTACATCTTTCTTATCATATTTTCTTGCAATTGGTTGATAAAGTGATGTTATATCAAAATTTTGAAAGGGAATTCAAAACTAATATTGATCTAGTCTTTGTGCTATTTTATTGTATTTGGAGTTTATGTGTTTGTGTGAGAACTTGGTTGATAACATAAAGACTTTGAGCTGTAGTTATTTGATATGCTTGTGTGAATCTATTGGTGTTGTATGTTGAAGTCTTTGAGATACAACATGCTTTACATTTCATCATTCAGAATAATCATTGGAAACAACAAAAGCATTTGAGCTTTTGTGGGTTTTCAAGCTACAAAAATCAATTGTATCTTTGCTGATTACCCTTACGTCTAATCAAGTTGGATATTGGTTATTACTACTCTGGATAATACTTTGAAGTAGATTACTCGCCATAATAAGTATTGTTGTAAGAAAAAAATATCTTTTTTGAAAAAAGAGAAGAGGATGACTATAACACCCAATGGATAAAATTAGTGTATATAATCTAGGTTAGTTACCAGTTAGTTTAGAGTAGTAAGAAGGGAGCCCCCTCTTTCTGAGATGAGAGATTAAATTCTCATCATAGCTGTGGCTGAAATTACCATTTTGTAATTAATTAAGTGACTACAAAATATTCACCCAACAATTTTATAATTGAAAATAGTAGTTTTCACTTTGAAACCTTATTAAATACATATAATTAACTTAATTAAAACACATTGCATGTTCAAGAAGCACTATCTTTGAGATAGGGTGGGAGGGAGAGAGAGAGGTAGGTAGGAGTTACTTGTAGCAAAGATTAGAAAGTGAGGCGAAGATGACAAGTGTACTTCGGGAAGAGGAAATTTGATGGGCTAATAGGGATGAGCAAAAAACACGAAGAGATGAGGAAAATTGAAATTCTAAGCATTTTAATAAAGATGTTTAGGGTTTGGAGCTCAAGAATTTCAAATAAATGATACAAAAGAAGGGAAAGTTTGACACTCTCGTGATAGAAAATATTCTAAGGCATTAACATGTGTCAGATCTTGGATTATTTACATGAAAACCTTATCAAGTCTAATATGCTAACATAAACCATACTTAGATAAATTTTATAAACATTTGAATTGGATTGTTTGGATTGGGTGAAAGGTTATTCTAGGTGGATGAAGGATGATAACTTGATAGACAAGGGGAAA
Source organism: Sequoia sempervirens (assembly GCA_007258455.2). Taxonomy (NCBI): domain Eukaryota; kingdom Viridiplantae; phylum Streptophyta; class Pinopsida; order Cupressales; family Cupressaceae; genus Sequoia; species Sequoia sempervirens. The sequence continues at coordinate 134,852 of VDFB02284871.1, forward strand.
TAAAGATGGCATATGGGGATTGAAATCCTTGAAAGTATAAAACTCTAACAACTCACAAAACCTAAGGAAATGACCCATATAGCTCCACACTTGATTTTTTTGGACTTTTTGCAAACTTTGAAGCATGATTAGCATATAGGGGATAATGTAGGGTATAATTAAAAAAAATTGACAAAGAGAAAACTTATTTATATTATCTCATATTGGTTATAAAAGGTGGGCTAACATAAATCCAATGTAAGACATGGACAAATACAACAAAATTTGCAATTTTTTGGTATGCATGGCTAGGCTCTAATACCACCCATGTTTACTTGCATCATCTTCACATGCCCACACTCTTGAAACCATGCCATTTCTATTAGTGCCCATATGACTTTGTACACCAATCATGCCTCTAAGGGACCCATATGTACTAGGAGGTTTTTAAGATTCTTCATCTATAAAATTGTATCCATTTTGAGACCATTAATGGTGTCTTAGGTCAATGCACAAAAGTATGTAGGATTTTTGTTCAATAATAGTTTCAAGACTTCACATGGAAAAGAGGGAAGAAGGTAAAAAACATCTTGAAATCCCAAAATGGTATGTCAAGTTGAGCAAGTTTTGAAATATTAAAATTGAAGGGAAAGGGAGGTTTAGAGGAAAGGTATGTTAAGATGCCAAGACAATCAAGTTAGAAATCCCAAAATTGAAGGAAATGGAGAGTTTGGAGGAAAGACATGTCAAGATGTTGAGATGAACAACTTTTAAATCCTAAAATTGAAAGAAATTAGAATGGAATTAGAGAGGAAAAAATAAGGGGGATTTGGAGTGTTGGTGTAAATAGGTATTTTACTTATTACACTTTACTTAAGCTTACTTAGGAAATGCATATCATTATAGGCTGCACTTGTGACACCTAGCTATTTGCATCTTGCATCTAGGTTTGTGCATACATTGAGAGATATGACTTGGACACTTAGGGAAGTGTGTGTAGGAGAAATTCCACTCTTTGTGGTGTGATCTAGTTATCACCTTTTTATCTCCACTTTTTGAGGCATGATAATTCCACTTTAGGTGGGTGATCCACCTTTCATGGAATTATCTAATATTTCTTTCTACCTACCCTACACATGATTGGGACACTTGTCTCATTCATATCCCTTCATTATGTCCTAGCTTGCCTTTATAAGCAAGCCTTGTACATGCTTGTAATCGTACATCTTCATGCATATTGAGAATACAATCATCACATTCTCTCATATTCTCTCTCTTTTGTGCTATGCTTGGTCTCTTGACCCTATTGTTGCTTTTCATAAGTTCTTACATGGAGGAAAAGTGTGTTAGAATGAACAATTTTGAAATCTTGAAATTGATTAGTATCACCTATGGAAGGGTCATATTACAAGACCGAAATTTTTTTTATTGAGGATTTTAAGTATAAAATTATTTAAATGAACATCCTTTAAAATATTAAACATAGGGGACCCAATTAGAGATTTTTCAAATTGATTATTAACATTGGGTGAATAGGGTAAGATGCACAAAATTGGACCAAATCGTACCAAAAAAAGACACTTTCAAATGAGGTGCAACACCTTCAATAATGGCATACTTTATGTTTCTACTCAGTGTAATCATAGAGTGCATAAATAGGTAAACTATGGGACAATTCACACTAATTTGATCTAGAATGACATTCACTTTCCAAATATCCCTAAAGAAATCCATTCATTAGTAATTTGGCTCAAAAACTCCACCTATCATATTTAAGTTGGACTAAAAATTCAATTCTTCTCAAAAGAGTAATACCAGTACCATGTGGGACAAATATTGATGTGAATAAATGATTTGTTCTATGTAGTAGAGAAATTTCCCCACATTAGGTATGACATATCTTAAAAAAAATGCATATATATATTTGTAAAATTTTAGCATTTTAATATGAACAATGGTATATCAAGTATTACACATTATGCATGGAATTCTTCAACTAATTTTTTGGTCTAGACACTAGTGTGAACAAATTTTATCATAATTTTTTTTTTTGGTCTGGACACTAGTGTGAACAAATTTTATCCTAAAAAACAAAAAGACTTAAAAAAACACTTAGTTGAAAAAAATAACCTTACCTCAACCCAACATCTAATAGTATATGAGATACTAGAAAACAACACTATGCACTTATGAATTGAAATATTATGACCTAGTGGACCATATAGACATACAATAATAAAAATAACAGTTGAATGATGTATTGCAATCATAGAAAAACTAACAAAATTAAATAAAATAGATAAAAAATAAACACAAATACACTAAAACCTCATGAGAATTTCCCAAATAAATCTTGCTTCATAATAGTCCAAGTTATCTTTTTTATGCACGGGTTTATCCAAGCCTTAAGACCCCACACACTTCCATGTCTGTTGTACCAACGAACCCTACAAAAAATCCAGAGGACAACTAGAATGAAGGTAAAACGATTTGCTTCCAACTTCCCAATGAAATTATTGATGTAATTTTAGAATGCAAAGCAAAAACCATTATCTTGTTTTTCCTTAGAGGTATACCGACAGAACATGACTTTTTCAAATGGGCCCGTAATAATTGGGAAATCAAGGGCTGGGTAATAGAATCGTTCAGGAGACTGGGCAGGGGATAGATAGCATGCACATTTTCCAACCCTGACCATGCCCACGTGGTTCTTCAATATGGGTCTTGGATTATTTGTGGGCAAACTTGTTATGTGCAAGCCTAGGATCTCGATTTTCACCCAAAAAGTATTACTAAGTCCATATATCCCATGTGGGTTGAGTTTCCCTTCCTCAACCTTGCATTTCACCCTTTTTGGCCAGATATCGCAGCTCAACTAGGTAAAGTGTTATGGTACAACCAACACTTAGATAAATGGGCAAGCTTATGCACTCATCCTAGGGCATGCATTGAAATGGATCTTAATCAACCCCTCCTTGATTCTATCAAGCTTGTGGAACCAGGCTTTGAATTTACTCAGCACATTAATTATCTCAACAAGCCTAATGCTTGCTTCTATTGCAGAAGGGAATGGCACCTCATCCGCAACTGTCCCTTCCATAAACCAAAGAATTCTCAAACTTCTCGGTCACCTATTGATAACCCTCTGGCTATTGATCAAACTTTTGTTGGTGATCATCATAAACCTTCTTCCGCTTCACTCTCATCGCCTCTCTTGCTTACCACTCCCCCTAAGCCAACCACCCATTCTTCACCTCCTTCACCTCCTTCTCCGCGCATTTCATCCCCCTAGTTTGAGAACAAGTCCTTTAAAGATGCTATTTTAGGATCACAACAAAGAGCATCAAAGAGGAAAAAGTAGACCCCTTCTTTTGGGAAAAAATCTACTGCTGAAGCAACTTCAACACCTCAAAATCTCATACTTGATAAAAAATCAGCCCCATCTTCCCTCCCACGAGCCACTTGGTGAGGACTTCTTGATGGAATCTCTTGATCAAAATCCTACAATGCTTGCCCAAACCTGTAGAGTGCTAAGTCAGTTTAAAGAACTTTAGTCTAATGAGGAAATCCTCCCAGACTCTTCCCAATGAAGTGCACAGTTCAATCATGGAACGTGCGGGGATTGACCCTCCCTGCTCATAAATTTTAGGTCAAAAATTCCTTATAGATCAATCATATTGATGTCCTAATGCTTCAAGAAGTGAAAGTGAGTTCCATTTGGCTCAAAGCTACCCTTGCTTCCATGTGGCCTGATGCGATATTTCTCCATATTAACCACTCTGACAGTGGTGGTGGTGTTGTTTTGGGCCTTGCCCCTTGGTTAGCTAAGCATATTGTGGCTGATGGATTTGATTCTAATAACTATTATGTTTGGGCTACTACTCTCATCAATGACTTGTTGGTGGGGTTTTGTTCAATTTACGCTCCTAACTCTCCTGCCGAGAGAATCTTACTTTGGGAGTGGCTTCGCACTAATCTTCCTAATGCTGAGTGGGTCCTGGGAGGTGACTTTAATATGGTGGAACAACTTTCAGATCGTAGTTGGGTTGGTCCTTCTCATCTATCCCAATTTGAACTTGAAGCTTGGATGCTGGTCTGAAATTCCCTTGGTGTGCATGATCCCCTCTTGAGTAAATTCAACCTTCATATGCCCCATTGGTACACATGGAGTAACTACAGAGAAGGAAACTCAAGAAAAATGAGTCAATTGGACAAATTTTATATCTCCCCCAATTGTCCCATTCTCCCTTTGCCTGATGGTCGTCTTGGTTCTGTAAACCTTTCAGCCACTTTGTCTAACCATCTTCCCATCTTTATTAGTATTTCCCTCTCGAATTACACACCCCCTTCCAATGACCTTCCCTTCAAACTCAATGTTACCCATCTCCAAAATTAGGATTGCATTGATGGTTTCCTGGCCATTTGAAAGTTGGAACCAAGACCACAGGAAGGTAGTTGTATTAGTTGGTGGGAGAGAACTATTGCTAAGTGTACCATCTTTCTTCGTAACTATGGGCGAAGAGCTACAACAAAACATTGCAGACTGGAGAAATATCTATAAGGTGAGCTTGTATATGGGTGTTCACGGTTGGCTTATGACCCAATAAACAACTCATTGTACCAATCTATGGCCAATGCTGAAAATATGCTTCAAAAAATGGCTGTGTATAAAGGAAAAGGTGCCCAAATTCATTCACATCTTCAATGGATTAAGGATGGTGATCGTGGCTCCAAATTATTCTTTCAATATCTTAACCACAAGCACAAGATAGAGCGTATTTTTGCAATCAAATCTGCTGATGGCTGCTTACAAACCAATCATGCTGACATTATGAATACTTTCTATGAGCACTTCAAAAACCTTTTTATAGATGAATCAACTAATGATACCCTCCTTTCCATCCTTGAGGATTCTGTTGCTGAATGTATACCCATGAAAGTAGACCCTGAGTATAGTAAGTTCCTCAATCACCTCCTCTCCATAGATGAAATAGGTGTTGCGCTTCAATGTATGGCTTTAGAGAAAAGCCCCGGTATTGATGGGCTTCTTGTGGAGTTTTATAGAGCTCTTTGGCCTCACATTTGAGATTATTTTTATTATGTTTACCTTGAGGGGATTGAAACGGGTTCCTTAGGAAAGGTGATTAATCAGGGGTTGATTAAACTCATTCCCAAAGGTAAGGAAGAAGATACTATTAATGGGTGGTGACCAATTACTCTCCTGAACACATCATATAAAATAATAGCCAAAGCTTTAGCTCAAAGAATTAGACACATTTCCCAACTGATAGTGCGCCCAGAGCAAGCTGGATTCTTGGGTGGAAGATTTATTTTAGACAATCTGATTCTTGCTTGGGAAATGACTGAATGGGCACAACAATCCACTCAAGATGCATTAATTATAAAGATTGACTTTAATAATGTTAGAGTAATAAGTTGTTTTACTTAATTAATTTAATCATATTGGTTAATTAATTAAGTCACTTATTCCTCTTTATTACTTAAGCTAAACTTAGGCACATTAATAATTAATTATTAATTATTAAGTGTGCACACTAGGGTTTCCCTTTTTAGGGTTTGTTGATCTCCTTCATAAGGATTGATCACTTTGTAATAATTGATTCTCTTAATGCATTTTTACGAGAGGTTTTACGAGAACATCTTTTTCGGTTCTTCATATCTTTTGCATGTGATGTATCGACTTGCATGCAGGTGATCTTGGATTCTAACATGGTATCAGAGCTCCAGACCTGCAGCTGCTTGTTCGTGATCTGAAGATATGGCCTCTTTGTGAGTTTCGGGTAAGGGTTTCCACAGGCATTTTTTCTGCAAGATCTGGGGGTAGCCTATTTTGGCTCACAATGGGCTCAAACGGACGTCGCCATCGCGTTCGCAGCGTCCCAAAACCCTAGAAACGCCTGTCAAATCGTCGATTTTGGAGCAGTTGATCCGGGAGGCAAAATTTTTTTGTCTAGAGGGCCGTACGGCCTCTCCAGCACGCAGTCCGAGGCGAAAATTTCAAAAAAAATTTAAAAAAATTGAAATTTTTGGTTTTGGGCCGGCGCCTCCAGTTATTCAGTGATCCGCCGCCGCTGCTCCGCCCGGCGGCCACCGGGCGGCCACCCGCCGGCCGCTCAGGCCAGCGGCGCCACCCAAAGGCCGCCGGCCCTTTTGCCCCCGCGGGCCCCTTCATTGATGGCTCCGGTCATATGGGGGACCGGGCGGTCTCCACCCAGCCCCAGGCCGAGGCCAGTCTCCGCCTGCGGTCCTATGACGGACCAAGAGCTCCGAATAGCCAGCCGGCCACCAGCACAGCAACGGAATATTCCATTTGCAGAGTATAGTCCGGCTCGACTGACAGCAATGGAGCATTTCCGACGGCCGTCAATTTTTTTCCAGGGGGGAGATTTTTTTCGCCGACGGCCCCCAGGCCGTCAATTTGAAGCTCGTGAACCACTGACGTCAGCATGACGCCAGCGTCCGTACGGCCCTCATATGCCCCCTCCTAACCCTAGTTTGCCCTAAAGAAGCAGTTTTTTTCTTTTGGCCCTAACTTGGGCATACGGTATCGAAATCGGGCAAACGAGATATCGCCGGAAAGCTGATTCCGAGCACTTTCTAGTAGTGCTGTTTATTTTTCAGTAGTTTACTGTTTTCATGCATTTATTGCTGTTTGAAGTCAGATGTACATTTTATGCTTCCGAGCTCATAACTTTTTGCCACGATCTCCGTTTTTCGCCTCGTTTGAAGCGTCGGAAAGGTATTGAGGAGCTCTAGGGGTTTGTCTATTCACTTTTTCTGTATCTGTCCCAAGTTTATCAGTTAGTCCAGATTTGGCCCGATGGGTTGTTTGGCGATTACTTGGATGTTTTGGCAGTTGGGAGAGTGCATCTTGCATCTTTGCACTTCATTTTCAGTAATACATCATTTAATAATCACTTGCTGCATCATAGATTCCAGAGTTGTTCCAGTTTGGAGTTTTCGAGTGTTCCGTGGCATCGGGTTTCTGTTGCTTTAATCATGATTCCTTGAGTCAATCAGTGACTCTCATCCGGTTTCAGTAGTATACAGAAGAATATTTCTGCTTGCCTATTCCGAAGCTGTTACTCGGCTGTGAGTTCTTCCAGTGTTTCTTTGCAGCATGTAATCTCATTGTAAGGGGGGTTTTGTCCCACTGGGTTTTTCCTTCTCTTACTCATTCTTGCATTTGTAAATGGGTACCTGATCAAGCCTAGTTGCCGGGACCCATCTTTGCTTTCATGCATCTTATTCTAGTGTTTTAGTTTCTTCCTAAGTTCATCTTAAGGGGGGGTGTTAGAGTAATAAGTTATTATGCTTAATTAATTACATCACATTGATTAATTAATTAAGTCACTTATTCCTCTTTATTACTTAAGTTAAACTTAGGCACATTAATAATTAATTATTAATTATTAAGTGTGCACACTAGGGTTTCATTTAGGGTTTCCCTTTTTAGGGTTTCTTGATCTCCTTCATAAGGATTGATCACATTGTAATAATTGATTCTCTTTATGCATTTTCACTGAGAGGTTTTACAGAGAACATCTTTTTGGTTCTTCATATCTTTTGCATGTGACAGGTATCCATCTTGCATGCAGGTGATCTTGGATTCTAACAAATAAAGCCTATGATCGCATTCGCTGGCCTTTCATCCTTAAAATGCTAAAATGGCTTGGTTTTGGCTCTAAATCATGTAATGAAATCAGCATGCTCTTTTGGGATGCTAATGCTAGAGTGGTTGTTAATGGTAGTCTTGCTCCTTCCTTTCCTTTGCAAAAATCCATTCGCCAGGGATGCCCCCTTGCTCCCTTCCTTTATGTCCTTGCTGTTGATGCTTTAGGATATCTCTTTCAGCATGCTCGCCTAAATAAGCTTATCCGAGGCATCTCTCTTCCAAGCAATGCTATTGCGCTCAACTCATATTTTGTTGATGATAGCATGTTGTTCATACAAAATTCTGAGGAAGAAGTGACTAATACATTGGAAATATTGGATTTGTTTTGCACTATTTCAGGCTCCAAACTAGCAATGCACAAAATTGAATTTATAATGCTTCGCCCCAACCCTTGACCACCTTGGATCCCTAGGGAATGGCACAAAGTGAAGCATGGTAGCATCACGCGATACCTTGGTA